>JACTOM010000033.1:4342753-4540068 GCA_015832385.1 Elymnias hypermnestra | reverse complement strand
ACAGCAGAAGTAGTTGGATTATTAGCCATTAGATATGGTCTTCTCTGTACGCTACGATTCGGATCTATCAACTCAAACTTTCAATTTGTCTGTATGTAAACGCGTCACAGGTAGGCCTGTGATAAATAAAATCAGAAAGCCCTAGATTTTCTAAACGTTTGCTAAAGTTTCGACTTATCCGATTTCCGCGTGCTACCGTTATTCACCTAATTTACATTAAGAATCTTCAAACCTCTATCGTAAACATGTTTATAGCTAAACCTGAATTTTAAATCTTGTAATTTATCTTGAAGTCACTTTGGAAATATTTATCGGACAAAACATATTAGACTTGAAGGTAGTAAGCGTTAATCACAATACGAGATACATGAGAATCTACTCTGTACAATGTAATCGTGTTTGACAAATAGTAGTCATAGCAACGATATTATTAAAACGATAGCCATTAAACTTGGCTTACAAATTTTCTCCACAAAATTCAGCGTCAAAATCGTAAGTAAAAAAAAAGAAATTATTTCACCCATATGTGACAACTCGCCACTTTTCGGCCGTTGCCTGCGCCGTCGTTCGCGCACGATATCGCTCGGGCTTGACAATAGTCACCCAGGCGACTAGCACCACCATCGCGGTCTTTCGGCGCCCGAAGCCGCACTCGGCGTCGCTCGGCTGCCGCCGCCGCTCGGTCCCCATCGCGGCCGCTCGCCGTCGCACGTCGCCCCGGACACCAACGTATCATGTCACAGAAATTTTACAAAAGTTAGTTTAGCACCTCTAAAATCTAGTACATTGGACGACTCACCAGATCACAGCAAACTCAAAACGTTGTGGCCTCACTCAAAGCGCCTCACTGCCGGCCAACAACGGCGCTACTCGACAACTGTCGAGTGACTCCCGCCGGACTGCCACCATTGACTCTGTCGACGCCGATAGATGGCGCCAGCGTTCCACAGATATCTGCCCTCCGACACACATATATATATATATATATATAATTTCGCGAGTTAGAGACGTACGGAATAGCGTATTTATAGTTGCTGTCACAATACTCTTTTATAAGTTATTGAAATTGCAACTCAAATACCTTTTGATTTTCATTCTCTTTTTTGACATAACTATCTTTTCTTAGAATGTAATATATTCGACGCTAACTAGTAAAATGTCAAACTAAATTTAAAACTATGTATAACGCTCCTTAAATGAACTTTATGTGTTTTTTACTAAGAAATAAATATCTTTAAACCGGTATATATATACACACACGTATATCTTGTTGAAATTTTCAATCATTAATAGAATACTTTTATTTTATTCTTGTAAGTTCATATATATTGTATAATTGTATTGCGCAATCTATTGAAAGCCCACGTAAGATGTTTAAAGTCTTCTCTCAATGAAATGTGTATTAGAAGTTTGTGACAGATGACTTAGAAGTTGACTTTAAATTTTCTTCTATATTACTTGTTCACATTGAAAGCTAAGTAACTCCAAGCCATGTCGGCGTAGTAACCACCGTTTTGGTAGAGGAAAACATCTTAAGGAAACCTGCATACCCACAGTTGCACAGAGTGGTCGATATATGCTCTAAATCTCTCTCTCCTATGACTGAGGGGACCTAACAGCAGTAGGACGTTATAAGGCTGCTTATTTGTTGACTCTTTAACTGAAAGTTGAAATGTTTATTCATCTATATACTTCCTCTTCCGTCTTGCAAATGTTTTTTCTCGAGCCTATCTAGATTTAACTTTGAGAATTCGTAGAGGCATTCTCTTTGAAAGCTTTCATTCTACATTAGCCTCCTTTAGCTTCGGCCCTCGGAGGATAGGCGGAATAGGTCAGTTACTGAATAAATATTATAAAAATGTACACATAGCATACTAAATACGAGCAGATAGTTCTAAAAAGACCAATATTTTTATAAAGCATATAAAATTATGATGTTTAACTGTGCTAGAAAACTTACAATGGGCCCCTTACGATATTTCGAGACCCCTATTCTAATGAAATTATGTATATAAATTATATAATGAATTAAGAATAGTTCTATTTCCAGCGTCAGGCTCTTTTTTAACTTGAAATTTAGATAGAGGTAGTTTTATCTTTTGCGGCAGACAATTTGTCGCTTTAATAAAAGAAATCCCCGTTGAAGAGGAATCCGCCTTTATTAGGGAGAGTTTGAAAAGGATCATTTGTCTAGTTTTGTGGATAATTAAGAAAAATTCTACAGCGCTACTATTTGAAAGTCAATGTTTAAAATGTAAAGGTTTATTTCTATATAAAAATGTTAATAACTCGTGCTAGATGGTGCTATTAATTGCAACTGTGTACTTCTTATTTACAAAAAATATTAGCTGTTCCGCGGAAATATCGTTAAATCCGTACTTAGTGACCGAATACTTTGTAAAGGGAGTTACTTTCTCCTTACGAGTGAGTGAGTTCAGTGGTCTAAAACCATCTTCGCAGTGCCTTTCTGTGCCCGGTGTGGGGCACATCGATAGATGGTCCTAAAGTCTATAACTGTTAAGTTAAAACAATTTAGTATTTTATATAGTATTTTCTTTTGTCTAGACTCTGGGAACTTATCAATGGATTCTGCTTTCTGCACCCTGATGGCATCATCACCACTACTGGAAATCAGCAGTATCTTCTTCTTCTTTGTGCCAGCGCTACTCATTTTGTGCTTGTATATCACAATGGGAATACATATAAGGTAAAAATCATGATAACCTGGTAGTCAGATAGGTAGTCTTACTTTTTATTAATGACTGTAATCTGTACGCGCTCTAAGCTGGTAAAATGTAAAGCCAGTGTCACCAGTCCAGCCTCAGAGAAGATAGAGAATGCAATTTCCTAAATTTGTCTTGTTGGGAATCAACAATTTGGGAACATTACTTATGGAGCCACTGTCGAATGATTTGCATTAAAATCACTCTGTTAGGGACAACTTTCAAATTGAGGCCGTAAATGTCGTGGGGTCGAATCCTGCTCAGGATCCTCCAAGTTTTTTTTATAAAAAGACGTATACCTGATTGTTCTTACCGATCCATCAAGAAAGAATATTTTCAGGAAACCTACGTGTCCCAGGAGTAATTCTGGGATATGTGTAGCCTGCAGATCTGCAATAGAGAAGCAGCGTGGTGTGCTGTCCTGCGAATAAGGAAATCTGTGCCCCGCGATGGGACATTAAAAGACTATTTCTTACCTTTTCTTCATTATTAAACAAATAATAAAACGATTCACCTAATTTCGACATAAATTATTTATCAAAAAACGATAGATTATTGATTTTAAATCTATCTATACCAATATTATATATCAGAAGACTTTGTTTGTTTGTGTTTTAGTAATTAAAAAGATATTATTTTAACGAGAAAAATGCTTGGGCATCAGATTTATTCAGATCAAAGCACGATTGAATCTTTGTGGCTTTAAATAAATCTTTCGCAAACAAATAGATAAAGAAGTCAACATCCTGATAATTGGAATTTTTCGTAGAACTTTCCTGTTAAAATTTTTTAATATGACTTTGAAATTACTTTTTTGTTTATATCTACACAGTCATAAATATTCAACAATAGACTTATAATAACACGGACATTCATTTTTCCCCTGAGGGACCAATTACAAGGCTTGTTCCTTTATAATTACAACTCAAACTGTACAAAAGGATTCAAATTAGTGAAACTCTTTTACAAGATAGAACCAAATTTAATTTAAAAACACAAGGTATGAATACGAATTAAAAATACGTTAATAATTTTTTAATTTAAAAAACTATTAAACAACCTGACTCCTTAACAATCACCGTTTTTGATCTTTGTACAAATATTAATCCTCTTTCTTTGAATGAATTTACAGATATACTTAACACTTTATTTATATATTTTAGCGTTAATCAATAACTTACTTACAAGGGAATACAAGAGAAATACAAGAATATCAATAATAATCTAAAGTAATCTTATAAAAAGAAAACATTTATGTTATTGTATGCATATATATGTTCGTAACGTTTTCACACAAAAACTACTGGACGGATTTTAAAATTTTTTAGATTATTAGATAGCTGCATTTTTAATGAGTGACATATGCCATATTAATGTCTCAAAAAAATAGGGATCCCTAATAAAAATTCACTAATGTAACCCAAGGTGTGAAAAATTTGTCACATCTGTCATCGCATGCGAAACTATTGTTGAGAGAAAAAAAAAATGTTCTTTAATATTATAAAACATATTAATATTTATATAAAAGGGCGGAATACCATACCTCAAACTACTGTAGATATGCTACTATAACTATTTTTCACATTTTGAAAGTTAAAAAACGTGCCCACAATAATTAAACCATATTATTAAAACATCTTTTTTAATGTTTATCCTATAAAGCGATATTTTATTTAAAACCGTTTCAATACCTGTAAAATACTTATTAAATCATCAAAATCGGACATTCGATTCAAAAGATATAACGAGTTTAAAAATTTTAACCTAGAGTTCTTCTGGAACATTCAGTACACATTTTGTATATCTGTCCTAAAGTAATTAAAAACTAAGTGAAATAAAACTTTTATGTTAACAAAAATAAATCTACTTTCCACTGCCACGAGGTCGTTGCCATTGCCAATATTTCATGTGAAAGTAAAATACCGCCAAAATAGCTTCCGCCATTTTAAGCGCAAACCAGACCACAGATAAAAAAATAAATAATATATGTTTCGGATTACGGTAACGAATTAATAAGAATCCCTTTAGCTTTATACATATAATAAAATACTAACGGACCATTTAATTATATAACCACACTGTTATATATCAAGATATAAAAATATATAACATTTTTAACAGGTCAACTCGTATAAGCGCAAAGACAAAGGTTGGTTTATTCAAGGACCATGTGCATGGTGAATCACGACAGGCGAAGTCGAGAAAAGCTGTCATACGTATGCTAGGTAAGTTAATAATTATAGAAATGTTATCAATTACAAATAAAACATAATAAATTTATACGAGGCTATCCTATATGTATAAAACTACTGTAAAGAAGGGTAATAACAGCTAGGAAGTTATCGATCGCGGGTCAATTAAGTTGTTCTTCGTTTTATGTAATTGAAATCCTCCAAAGCGGGTGGACAGTTTGTAACGATTTTTTTTTTGGGATTTAATGATGGGAATAATGAAGTTTAGAGAGACATTAGAGTTTACAAAGAGAGAACGTAATAGCCATGGAGACAGATCGACAGAAAGCGAAAAAAACAATTTTTAAACTCGTTTACGTAGTTTTAAAGTTTATCCGGAACAAGCTACCACTCAAATCTTTTCTTATATATAACAATACACACGACATTACATATCAAATATTCTCACGGCTTGTTCCGGTATTAAGTGGCAGAGTAAACAATGCCATAATATAATATTTAACCCGCGTTTTATCTCTCTCATATATATTTTTAACATATTACGTGCAATCGGCGTCCTTGTATGATCGGAATCTAAATTACGTTTGTACAAAAATCGACACCGCGAATTTTCTCTTACGTTGTAATATTTTAAGCTTTCCGTATCCGTAGCACGTCTATCTGTCAATATAATTATTTTGTTTTTTGAGAACTTTACTTCATTGCACTTATTTTGTGGGTATTCAATAAGACTGAGGCGTCACGGTCTATATGTAAGCATTAGCCTATAGATAATTAAGTATCAACACTGATGGCTCTGAAATGTTGGGAACTATTGAGTACTATAATATCAACAATAAAAAGTACCAAAAACTTGTTCAATATTGCGAAATGTAAAAAAACAACACAACTTGCACGATACTAATAATTACTTCACTATTTATACCATTGAGCACTAATTCTCATTAAACCAATTACTCCACAATGCAGCTAGAAAGACTATCCTCACAAAACGGTTCCGTTCGTTAAATTTTCCTCGTATTGCACAACATTTCGTATTATAGCACAATGTTTTCCCTCTTGATTCTTGATTTCGTCGGTCCACCTTGTGGGGGGTCTCCCTACACTGCTCCTTGTAGTGAGGGTATGCTACTCCAGCACCTTAGGGCCCCAACGTCCATCAGTCCGTCGGACTATGTGCCCCGCCCCGCTATATCGGTTCCTTTGGTTCTGCCACGGATCTCCTCATTTCTGATTTGAATTCGTAGAGAAACTCCGAGCATAGCTCTCTCCATCGCACGCTGAGTGACTCTGAGCTTTCGAATGAAGCCTATAGTCAGCGATCACGTTTCGGAGCCGTAGGTCATCACTGGCAACACGCATTGTTCGAAAAGTTGCCACTATATTACACAATAATTCCCGCCATTTCAGAGCTATCAGTGTTATCACCCAAATATTTATAGTCTAACATAACGCTCGTTCGAGTAAAGTCAGCTTTCGTCGACTTGGAAGCGTGAGAATTATTATCGATACGCCTCGAATGTATTTAAAACATTTTCTTTATGTTACGAAATGTTAGCACAAGTAGGGCAAATTGCAAGTTTCCTTCTCAACCCTTGATAATCCTTATTGCACTAATAATGCGCATTAACCGTCCTAGTTCATTGTCTCATATAAACACTGATTGTTTGTATATTTCGGATAAAACTATCAACAAAAGCTGTCGTAAACGGTTATGGGCGATCGTAATCTGCAGAAACTTCATAAGGGAAACTCGATCTCAATTAGTTTGACCTCTCCGTTAGTAACAACCCTGGTAATTGGCTCTATAATGAAATCTAAAGGCGGTCTAAGTGCCTCACATATTGCATAGTAATTTTACACCATCATGTTATGATGTAATTATTGTGTTATGTATAACTGAACCTAAGAATATAATAAATATTTTAAATGGGAGATCTATCCATGTAATTGAATTCCTACAGTTAGCTCATATGTTCTCTATGTTGTATATTTAATTCGGTCACTATAACCACCCATAGGTTTCATTTTAGAAACTTATGGGTGGCCCAAGTGCCTCGCTTATTATATGATCATTTTATACCACCATGTTTTGATGTAATTATTGTGTTATCTATAACAAAATTATAAATAGGACCTCGGTGTGTCCGTCTATTTTAATTTCTATAATTAGCTCACACTCTCCGTATAAACATATATTTTATTGGGTCAATAATAATACCTAAAGGTGGCCTAAGTGGCTCGCATATTGCATTGTAATTTTAAACCATTCAGTTTTCATAAAGTATATATTATACATATAATAATATTGTAAATAGGACGTCTGTCTGTCTGTTCGTGTATTCATTTTCCTACTATTTGCTCATACTTTCCCTATATACGAGGTGTGTTCAAAAAGTATCGCGAATTTTGAATTTTCGCGGGTTACGTATATTCGAATTTCGAATTTTTTGTGGCGTTATGTTGGTACTCATGTCTCTCACTTATGCCGACAAGCTCGGCCATTTTGAATGTTCATTTAATTGTTGACAGCTGCTTTGCTTGCACGTGTTTTGGATCGTCTTCGATTTTTACCTATTCAAAAAAATGGATCAAAGAACCTGTATCAAATTTTGTGTGAAAAACGAAATTAAGTGCGCGGATGCATTCCGAATGTTGACTGTGGCATACGGAGAAGCTACCTTGGACCGAAGCAACGTTTATCGGTGGTACAAAATGTTCTCAGAAGGCCGAGAAGATGTGAACGACGAAGAGCGTGCCGGACGCCCGAGCACTTCAACAACAGACGAAAAAATTAATGAAGTGGAGAAAATGGTATTGGCCAATCGTCGAATCACCGTTAGAGAAGTTGCTGAGGACCTAAACATATCGATTGGCTCGTGCCATTCGATTTTTATCAATGATTTGGGCATGAGACGGGTCGCCGCGAAATTCGTACCAAAATTGCTCAATTGTGACCAAAAACAGCATCGCATGAACATTGCTAATGAGATGTTAAACTCTGTCCGCGACGACCCAAATTTGCTCCAGAGGGTCATAACTGGTGACGAATCGTGGGTTTATGGTTATGACGTGGAAACCAAAGCTCAATCATCTCAATGGAAGCTGCCGCACGAACCAAGACCGAAAAAAGCGCGCCAAGTTCGATCGAATGTGAAAGTTTTGCTGACAGTTTTCTTTGATTGCAGGGGCGTGGTGCATCATGAGTTCTTGCCACAGGGAAGAACGGTCAATAAGGAATATTACCTGCAAGTTATGCGCAATTTGCGCGAAGCAATCCGCCAGAAACGCCCGGATTTGTGGAAGAACAAAAATTGGCTTTTGCACCACGATAACGCCCCTGCTCACACATCGTTGCTTGTGCGCGACTTTTTGGCCAAAAACAACACACTAATGATGCCGCAGCCACCGTATTCCCCAGATCTGGCCCTCTGTGACTTTTTCTTGTTCCCTAAACTGAAGAGGCCCATGAAAGGACGACGTTACTCTTCTCTTGACGAGATAAAGACGGCATCGAAGGAGGAGCTGAACAAGATAAAAAAAAAAATGATTTTTTGAAGTGCTTCGAAGATTGGAAAAACCGTTGGCACAAGTGTATAATATCTCATGGGGATTACTTTGAAGGGGACAAAATAGATATTCATGAATAAATAAATAATTTTTGAAAAAACACAAAATTCGCGATACTTTTTGAACACACCTCGTATGTCTAAAAGGTGACCCGCACACCTTCATCAGCGAACAATTAAATGTGGGGCTTAAATCAAGCTGTGACTAAAGCAACTGGAATGCTTTTCATGTAATTTCCCCATAATTTATACGGGATCTTAAACAACGCGGGTCACGAAATATTGGGTAATAGATACTTAAATAAGTGGGACATGAATAAATTTACCATAATTTAATGCTTTAGGTAAAGTTACTAACTTTGATTAAATCCCTTACATATCCATCTCAATAAAGTTATTATAAGGCGGTCATATAACTTTAGCTTAAGGACAATCCTTCACCTTCTGACAGCCGACAACTTTGATATAGGATATCTGTAATGTCGAGGTGACGAAATATCCGCATAAGACGCGAAATATTACATGTTATTTAAAAATTCGTATTCAATAATTTATATGGCATGAATATATACATACATAATGTACATATCTGTCTATAAGTGAATAATATATATACAAAACAAAAACAAAACAATTTTTCCACTATCATTATAGACTTTGAAACCATCTGACCAATATGGTCCAAATAGGCTACATTGATTGGTATAGTTAGCATGAGGCATCGACTACAGACATGAGGCCTTGGGTTAGAGTCTCGGGTCGGCCCAATTCAAAAATCGATATGGAGGTTTCTTTTAAGATTTCTCAATATTTGTCTGGAGTTGTGTAGCTCGCAGTGTGCTCCATCCCCGTGCCTCGGAGAGCACGTTAAGCCGTCGGTCCTGTGCCTGATTTCACTTACCAGGCTGAGCACACGTATATATAATGAAATTCCACAACCTGAACTTACATTTACGTAAGTTCAAGCAATATGTAAAGAATGCTGTAAAGCATATTACCGTTAAAGAATATTTATATCACAGAATTGATGGCATTTTAATCCACTACCAGACATTTTTTACTCCTAAAGGGTTAACAGTTGACCGTGATCACACCTGATGATACAGTCTAAGATGGCAGCGCACTAATCTGGTAATTTAACTCTTTTAGTTTCTACTGCAGCATCGTACTGGAACACAAATCACTTGCTTGGCGCTACGTCTTTACTGGTAGAATGGTAACTAGCCGCAGGCGAAGCCTCTCACCAGTCCAGACTCAGACAAATAAGAAAATGCTATCTCCTACAATAAGTTCGTGTTAATAGGGATCGAACCACTTTGTCAGCGAGGCCTTGAAAACATAGATTCAACAAATTATACTCGTACGTTATTATAAAAGTGTACATGACGTTAGAAAGAATAACTACCGAGTTTCTTGTCGGTATTTTCACGGTTGGATCCATACATGAATGAAAAGACTAGACGATACAAAGAGCTGATTGGACTCGTATATATAAAGCATATTTCGCTTTTGAAGGCTATTAGTTTATATTTAACCAGAATAATTGGCCCCAAGAGGCTGTCAGAATTGTAAAAATTTATATCGCTTTATTCACGCAATTCCTTGTTCAATATTACAGAGCTTATAGTATTATAACGGGTAGACGTAATTACGCAGTCCGCCAGAATTTTAATTAAAATAACACCCATTTAATTGAAGGTTGTAATGTTTTACCTAAATCAGGAAGAAATGACAAAGGATTTCCTTATATTTTAATCCTTACCTCATATGGTCTTATTTTAAGCTACTTAATTCAAATTACCGTAATGTTGAGGTGTGATTGGTCAAAATATAGTCACCTAGATTCATGATAAAGAGTCACCGGTTCGAATCCTGGACTAACAAACTACCTGGATTGGAAACTTTAAGTTTTCTTTGTTAAACTCATTTTAAAATTCATCATTTCGCATTTCGCTGACGTGAATTGCTTGGTCAAAGTATATGAGGTAAATGTAAGTAGCAGCCCATTAATGTCCCACTGCTGGGCACAGACCTCCTCACTCATATGAGAGACGGTTTTTGGAGTATAGACCCATCACGCTGCTCCACTGCGGATTAGCGGGCATAGTACACAAGTGCATTCTCTATTCCTGCACTCTCATTGTCCGAGATGACGGGAATCCGATACAAGCAGAGAGAGAGAGGGGGGGAGATCTATACGAGTATAAGCAAATAGTATTAATACGCGAAGCAAAAACTTCATATACGTTTATATAAAAATTGTTCGGAAGGAGGAGTATGGAGTTTCCCAAACTTATAATTTATATCAAGAAGGAGTAGTTGTATCAACTAATATTCCAGTCCCGAAAACTACAAGTACAGTCCCGAAAACTACAAACTGAATAGCAAAATTCACTATTAACCTAAGTATATTTCTTCGATATTTAGAAACCAATATTACTTAACATCTCAAGTCTTAAGGCAACAAATTTGAGGTCAGATAGTCCCTCTATTTTGGTTTCTATTCAAGCGACCTACTAAACTCGCTCTTCATTTACTAAAGGTTGCTACTTCACTTAAACTATCTTAAACAAACTGGACCCTTTCTTAGAAACTCAATTTGGAATTACATAAACTACATTTCATTTGCATTATATTCAACTTAATATTATAATAACTTTGTATTGTTTACATTTCGTGCAATTCATACCAAGGAGACAGCTATAATAGCCTAATGGATTCTTTTTACTGTCTTCTAACAAAATCAAAATATTATTTATTCGAGTAGGCTCAAAAAACACTGTATATTATCGTCAGTAGTCAGTCCGTTGGTAGTGAATCTACCACCGGTTCGGAAAGTTGATTCCCCTAAGGAGAAATCGACATTTAACTCCGAGGTTATTTATTTATTTATTTATTAGGAAGCCAACGTTGCATGCAATATAAAATGTTATTTAACATATTATAAAATTAAACAATCACACACTGAAAAAAAAATTAAGTCTATCTTAATGATCTGGACTATAATGCAACAGAAAATATGTTGATTTAATTACGCACATACACACACACATAAATACAAACGCACACACACACACAATAATAATAATGCAAATAGTTTATTGAAATCACAAATGTTTTATTTAAATATTAAATCTTTATTGGTAAACAACTTATTTGAAACATTTATGGATAAATACAATATTTCTTAATATAACGATACAGATAAGATGGTTGGTCACTGATGCCTAAACTCATGTATATTGTATTTATATCTTATATTATGAATTCATTTTAAGTTTAGTTTTCATTTTGTATTATATAAGTATATTATAAAATTGGAAAGACACTGACCCCTAAGTCGCTGGCTTACCTAGTTTAGGGGTCCAGGGTATTCTAAATATGTACCTTTCTTTTTTATGCCCAAATAAATAAAGTTACAGGCTACCTCAGCATGCACAATTTTGTACATTCTTATGGAAGCATACCTTATTAAAAAAGAAATACAATAAAAACTAAACTAACTATTTGAAAACTATACATAAAATAAGATTGATTATAATAATAATAAATATTTATGAAATTAAATCTAAAGTTACAAAAGAACAACACACCAATATAGAACCTAATGGGAAGACATATATTTTAGTATTTCTTTTTAAATTATTTGGCCGAGTCATTAAATATATCAAGCTTAGCTTTTTTAAATATGTTATTATATGATACCACCATTCTATTAAGCGGAGCAGTTTTACCTAAATTAGTTTTATCTTGACCTAATAGTATTTTTAATGTGAAATCTAGCGTTGTAATTTGGTACAGCTACTCTAACCCTACTTAAAAGTTCTGAGCTATCGACGTCAAAATTAACAATTTTTTGTAAGAAACAAAAGTCCATTAAATCTCTACGGTTGGAAAATGAGGTTGTTTTATAAAATATTAAAAGATCGTGGTAATTAAGAATATCCTTTAAGATTTTGTCCTTATAAGCTAAGTGTCGTAAAAATTACTTTTGGACTCTTTCTACTCTATCTTTATGTAGTCGATAATATGGATAGCATGATACTCTTTTAAATATAGTTTTGTAGGTAACAATGTGTACTATATTGCTTCTGTGAGCTGCTGGAATCAAGTCGAAACATTGCGATCACTTAAATAATCTTCAACATTATAATATGCCTTTTTAAAAGAACATTTGGCCTAATTCTTAAATTTAATTAGAGATATACCAAAACCGATTGCAGTATCTTATTTAAAATGGGTTTGTTTAACCCGAAAAATGACTTCTAAATCTTCACCTTCTAAAACTTATGTGCTTAACTCATTGTGCTTTCTGGTGAAACAATACGCCTTGGGGAAATCTGCATACCACGGAAGCTATTCTGGGGTATGTATAGCCTGGCAATCCGTAGTCTAGCAGAGCAGGGGGTTTATGCTATAAAAACCTATTCTCCTAGAGGCTGCTTGCCTTTACTAAAAGAAATTTTATTTCCAGTTGCTGTCGTCATAGCGTTCTTCGTGTGCTGGGCACCCTTCCACTTCCAGAGACTTTTCTTCATCTATGGCTACAACCATCCCCAATTCCACGTGATTAACGAGCACTTGTTCAACGTAGCTGGAGCTTTGTACTACGTATCAGCCACAGTCAACCCGATCTTATATAATGTTATGAGCGCCAGGTAAATTTTTATTAATGTAATTATGCTCTTTTAATATTATTAATCAGATAAGTGTGATTTTTTTAAGATGATTATAATTGTTATTACTGTAATATGTGAAATATAATACTAAACAGGCACAAACATTAATGAAGGTAAGTTAGGTTATTCTGTCAGGTAAGTTTAAATTTGTATGGGGTTATATGCTCGTTTAGTATAAATATTCAGGAGTTAACTTTGAATTTTTATTGGACTTATATATATTTTATATATGAACATTCAAGTATATCAAGAGTATTAGATCAGTGAGGGATCTGCAATCCTGCATGTAAGTGTAGAATATATTTTAAAAACCACCCCTTCTCATAATAAAATTTCCCTATTCCTTAAATTTCATGGCAGAAATTGCTACTAAGCAATAAGGCTGCCTTCTTGTACCCTATAATAAAGTTGTTGTCGTCGTCGTCGTCGCTTCAACCGATGCACGTCCACTGCTGGACATAGGTCTCACGAAATGATGCCCACAAGGCCCGATCTTGCGCCGCCTGGCTCCAGCGGATACCAGCGACCCTCCTTATATCATCGGCCCACCTTGTGAGGGGTCTTCCTACACTGCGTCGTCCGATGCAGGGTCGCCATTCCAGCACCTTCCGGCCCCAACGTCCATCGGACTATGTACCCCACCCATTGCCACTTCAGGTTCGCGATTCTCTGAGCTTCCGAATGAGGCCCATAGTCAGCGACCACGTTTCCGATCCGTAAGTAAGCACTGGCAACACGCAGTGTTCGAAGACTTTAGTCTTCATGCACTGAGGGATATTGGACGAAAACGTCTTCCGGAAGTTTCCGAACGCTGCCCAACCGAGTTGGATTCGGCGGTTGACCTCTTTCTCGAAATTGGACTTACCTAGCTGGACTATGTGTCCCAGGTATGTCTAATCGTCAATAATTTCGAGTGTCGAGTTCTCTAAAGATCTCAACACGGCCCATGTTTCCACCGAATCGAAGGCTTTCTCATAGTCCACGAACGCCAAGCAAAGTGGCCGATTATACTCCTCGGTCTTCTGTATAATCTGCCGCAGCGTAAAGATGTGGTCTATGGTACTAAAGCCTTTTCGGAATCCGGCTTGTTCGGGAGGCTGGAAGTCGTCAAACTTGCGAGCGAGACGATTCGTAATGACCCTCGAGAACAGTTTATAGACATGACTTAGCAGCGCAATAGGTCTATAGTTCTTCAATAAGGTGTTGTCACCTTTCTTGAAGAACAGAACTACCACGCTCCTATGCCATGCCTTGGGCACCGTGCCTTCCAGAATGACGGAATTGAACATTCGTTGAAGGACTTTAAGAATGGGTTTTCCACCCGCCTTCAGGAGTTCCTAAGTTAAGTTGTTGTATATATTGCCAATATTGTTTGTGATATAGAATAAAATTTATAACCTCTCTCTCTTTCTTAAAGCGTATTAGCCCTATTAACCAACAACGCATTAGCAGTTCCACTAGTTCTTCAAATGTTTCTGGACGGGAGTCAATTAGCATCAGGTGGAACTGTGAAAAAAAGTACATTGTATCAAGTGACTAAACATTTTTACTTCGATAAATTAAATTTGCCATTTAGAACCAATATTCGGGTAAGTTTGAGTTTTGTAAGATAAGTGTATGTTTACGTTATTCTCATGTAAGCCTAATCTTTTTTTGAAGGGATATGATTTTTAGAAAAGCAAATTAAAATATAAATCGTGCCCATGAGGCATGCTTATTAAACACGTAGGAAAATTACGTTTAATGGTCCTTTTCAGTCCCACACAAAGCTTTGTGCTTCAATGCTACTTAAATTCGTTGAAAAGGTAAGATTGATTACATTTACTGAATAAAAGTTCCAAGTACCGGATTTTTTTCTATATTTAGAATCATTTGACTTTTTTTTTTTCATTGTAATAAAATGGCTAACAGGCCAATGGTTCACCCAACTTAAGCCATACCTTAATGTGACGTAAATAGATTTTAAAAAATAGCCTGCGTTATTTTATTATTATACCCACGCATAACTAGGGCGCCATCTATTTTATGCTAATTCGGTTTTGATGACAGTAAAACTTAACTTTTTATTTTTTTTCGTCTTTAAGTACCACGTTGAACAAATTTCTCCAATTGGGTGTGTTAGCGTCTCATTTGCCTCATTCAGCGAGATGATGGTCGTGCAAAAGAAGACAACCACCCTCCACTCAACTTAACTGGCGAGCATTACACCAATTATGCTCCCCAGTAAAATATCTCCTCTAATCAGCGACTACAAGATATGTGGCTGGGCTGTCCATGGTGGACACTCCACTGAGTATGATGCATCGTATCAACAGGAGCACCATACTCATGACAGACGGGCGATTCCTCACGTCCAACGAACTGGTGCAGGTATTTGTCGAAGCAACCACAGCTTGTCTGCACCAGCACCAGTCGCTAGGAAAAAGATCCATGCCCCCTAGTGAGCCAATTGTCCAGGTGAGGTCTAATCGCATGCAACGTGACTCTACCCGCAGTCAGAGAAACAAGATCTTGACTCCATTTTTGGATCAGAGCTCTGTAGGCGAGGACACTGATCCTCGTCGTGAGATTCAGCGCCGCTGGAGTTTATTTTGTAGCTTACCTTGCACGTATAGGCGACTGCAAGGACTTCCGCCTGCAGCTACCAATGGAGTTCACCCCCAGGAGCAAGACTCGACCTAGCCGATCTCTTGGTTTACAAAGAAAAATGATTATCACCAAAAGTGTGACATTTTCTATATCCTAAGTCGAAAAAAATCCTGCGGAATGAAAAAAATACATCAAGATTACTGTCGGTGTTCATCTCGGTCAAATACTGTGATAGAATTTGTATGTATATAGATATAATATAGATTGAGTACTACACCCACATGAGCGAACATCAAAGAGGTATAAAAAACAATAAAGAACTTACTATCCGATATTCAATAAGGCCAGACATATTGAATAAAATAAATCACATATTTCTTTTCACCGCAGAAATCTATCTTGGGAAGTTCAAAAACTTCTTTCATGTCTATCTCATCGTTGCTAGTTGTTTTGTGACCTAGACAGGGTTCTTTGAAATTGAAAAAGTCTTTATTTTTTTAATAAACAGGCTTATATTGCAATAAACTTTATTTGTATTGTGAGCAAAGTAAACTAAAAAAATTCAGTATAAATTTGCAAGCCTTTGCTGAAATCTAATATATTCAAAATTAATTCAGATGGTTTGATTTATTTTATTATATACAGGGTAAACGTCTTCAATATATTTAAAATAAAATATTAGCATAGATTATAATTTAAATTCTTCAAAGGTCATAAGTTACGTATACTCGTATATTAATGGATTTATTATTAGCTTTCAGGTGGAAGTTTAACGTTACACATTATAAAGTACGTTTAAAAGGGTAACCACTAAGTTTCTATTCAGTTTCTTGCCAGAAGAATCAACGTTCCGAACCAGTGGCCGATTAATTACAATTGACTACTAGATCACAGAATATTTATTTGGCTTTAAACAGAACAAAATACTTTTCAAAAAAATAAATTATAACCTCTGTAAAACAACATACAGCGCACTAAATTTATGCTTTCTAACGTAAATATTATTGTGGAATTATTATATAATAATATAGCGAAAATGTGATTTTTGGTCTGGATTAAAAAAAACAAAGTGCTAATCAAATTTCACATATATTTCTTTGATATGAATCAATAATAGGAGTTCAGCAACTTACTCCTCAAGTCCTGAGTGCGGCAAAACGTTTTACTAAAAATTTTATGTCAAGGTAAATGTTAATTGTAGATTAGCATAAAATTTTATCGGCTGAAGTATGAATCCCGTTGACGCTCTATGACAACCGACGACGTAGAAAAGGGGTTTCGGAAATTAAGCCTCCGAGATCGGGAAATAGGGGCTTGATAGTTTTTATGACAGTTTCAACATTTCTACCGTAATAATTTTAATAAAAAACATAATTAGATGTGGTATTAAAAATATTAATATATATAGGAATAAGAAAAAAGTCAATATAACCTAGAGGTGAGACGTGTACATTTTCAAAATGGTAAATCTCAAACAAGAGAGCTACATTTTTTCATCTGTTCCTTAATCCGGATTAATTGTTAAAACGGTTGGACTAATTTAAATGCCGCCTTCATAAGACGGCGTTATGGGGATTAATTTAATGTAATCTCAGCTAACCGGCCTACATTCTTATGGTATTTTTGTTTTATTAATGCCGCGGAAATAATACGAACTCTTGTTATACTGACCTATCGGAACAGCAACTAGATAAGCTTGAAAGTCTACAAAATCTATGCATCAGATTTATTTTTGAATCTGCACTGTCTGACACTTCTATATTCCATTCTCTTTAAACCTCTCGCTCCTTCGTATCTAAGAGAACGTTTCAGTTATGGTAGCTCTAACTGCGATCGTCACATAAATCTCCGTGACAATCGCTTAACTATTTCTCTCTGTTATTCTAACTTTTACTCAAACTCTTTTACAGTAAAGACAATTATTCTGTGGGACAATCCGTCACTCCGAATCACTTCCCATTTTTAAACACCGTCTATTTAATCACTTCTTAAATCAATAATATATATATGTCGGAGAATAAGGAGAAAGGAGAGCTTGCATAAAGCATAGGGACGTAAGGTTCTCCACCGACATCGTGATTAAAGGCATCCATAATCATACCAATCAATATATATATATAAGAGTGCAAGTGACTCTTGATACTGTCGCGTTCCTAGCTATTATTAAGGAGTTTGCGTAAATTGATATCGGAATCGGGAACATTAAATGATTGGACATAATAATCTGAGTTAATTAATAAAGTGTTTGATTGCACCAACATTACCCATTAACGCCCACAATATGGAAATCGACTTATGGAATACCACTAATAACGATATCAGCGGAGAACCCTACGCCCCTATGCTCTCCTTCTCTCTTATTCTCCGACATATAAATTTTCTATAAAGTAATTTATTTCACCTTAGTCCAATCTGTAGTGGCATACTGCATTCCAGTATGGGGTTCAGCTACGAAAGGAAAGATTCTTGAAGTCGAGAGAGGTCAGAAGTCGTTACTGAAAGTGATGCTTTGTAATCACTATAGGTTCCCTACCGAAAAACTTTATATAAGTAAGTTAACAGTGAGGAAACTATACGTGTTACGAAGTGTCCTTAAAGTTCACATTGGCTTACCTATCGTTCCTGAGAATCCCATCCATGCAAAAAGAAATGGTTCCAGTAGCACGATTAGTAAGGCCGGCTAAAACAGAATTTGCTGATCGATAGTTTACTTGGCAGTCAATTCGACTTTATAACCTAGTTGACAAAAAGATTAATATCTACCTACCAACATATCGCAAATGCAAGATAACTCACATAATGGTTATTACAACTAAGTTATTAAGAGGTAGAAAGCCTTTTAAAACAAACTATAATATAAACATCAGCAACAACTTACATAAATACTAGCACACCCGAACGCAGTGACACACACACACGCATACACACACACAAGCACACACACGCACAAGCACACGCACACACATACACACGCACACACAGACACACAGATGCATGCACTTATACTTTAATTCTCTTATCTCTCTACATCATTAGTAAGTAGTTATTTAGCATATTAGTTTCTGTCGAAATTGGGTTTTTCTTTTTTAATGTATCTACTGTGATACGGAAGAGTGGTTCCGCCTGTCTCAAGTACTAGTATCTGTACTAGTAACTTACTGGGTCGGCACTGTCAACTGTATATAGAATAGGAACCAAGTGTTAAAGACAATAAATATTTTTTATTTTTTCATAGATTTGCTATATGTATATATCCTCCTGCCTTCCTTCTTTTTTATATCGCCCTCTCAATTTCCTTTTGCCTCAACCACACTTCTTCGTAAAGCTCTCCTAACGCTTTATTCCCTAAGTCAATCGTGCATAAAGAAGTCATACTGCAGTAAAACACATTGTTTGTCTACAGATATCGAATGGCTTTCCACGAGACACTACTCTGCAGACATCGTCCAGATCGTGGCCATTTTGAGTTCACGCGGCGTGAGACCACACTGTCTTCTACTTACGGCCGTCAGAAGACCAGCTTCTACAAAGAACCAAATAGCCAATGCACCAGAATATCCACTGGCAAAGTCGACTTTGTAAAGGACGGTTCACCATTCTCCATTGAAACTAAAATAGATGAAAACACAATATTCTATTTCCCGAACAAAATTATTGAGGAGAATCACAATCATGAAATCAAACCGTGAAAGTTTTCACCGAAAAGTGTTGACTAAAAATGATTTTAAGTTTACTTTTAACGTATTTAATCTAATTATATTAAATGGCGGAGTATGTGACTTGTCATGCTCATAGTTTATAAAAGGAGTTAGGAGACTGCTTCCGAAAACGAAGACGGACGATAGTACTAATGATACCATTGATGGAATGAAAGAAATCAATCCTGATTTTAAAAAATCATATTTAAAACGTTTTATCAGCTATATTTACGCTCCATCATGTTCGTACAGCTAAATGAAACGATAATTTCATAAAAATATCTTACCTTATTAAAAACACCAGCAATGAAACACAAAATCAAAACCCGGTGGGCCAACTAACACCGCTAGCTAGCTGCCAGCCGCGCCGCGTCAGTTGCTAGAGATCGTTGACCCGTGCGTTCGACGATCAGCTGTTTAGATTTCGGAAGCGGTTTCCTTATACCTTGTATATATATATATATATAAACAAGGGGGAATGTATAAGTGGTAAATAATAAGGTGTCATAATAGTACAGTGGAAAACATGCTATTTATGCAAATCACTCGAAATTGCAACGCTACAATTTGAAAAACACTATCTAGACAGCTAGATCGTATTTCACTGTTGGTAAGGTAAGGTAAGTTTCAGCCCATTAACGTCGCACTGGTAGGCACAGGCCTCCTCACTTATGTGAGAGAGGGTTTTTAGAGCGTAGACCCACCACGCTGCTCCAGTGCGGATTGGCAAGCAGAGTACGAAAGAAATATAGATTTCGAATTGGCCCGACCCGGGAGTCGAACCCAGTCGAACCCTCATGTCTGTAGTCGAACATGCTAACCACTAGACCAATGAGGCAGTTCTTCTAGTGTTGGTCAGTCTGATATTATTTATAAGCATTCATGAGAAAGCTTCTGGTTAAATATATAATACAATTAAACTTATCTGCCAATATATCTCGTCAATATCATCTTAATAGTTTTGTAGATTAAAGTTAACAAGCATACAGACAGTAGCTCGAATTCATTTAGAAAGGCATAATTTTGATATTCCAAACGGACAGTTTCATTTTATATATAATAAACAAAATAATATTGCATTACAATGAGACAAAAAAGCCAAAACAATAAGATAAACGGTATTATTGTGTACATTTATTACAACTAATATTAAATTCTAAACTATGTGTTAGTTATATTAAGTAAACTGCTAGTCAGAAAAGTAATATAAGTAGACCCTTGTCAAATGACGAAGATACCCCGATTCGAGAAAGGATTGACTTCTTATCTTATTAATAATAATGTAGTAACATACGGTCTCAATAACTTACCTATCGCTTAATATTAACAAGAAAAAATAACCTCCTGTATCTTTGTTATATAAATAAAATATAAATTTTGTGAAAATATAAAAATTGTGAGATCTAGCTTAATCTCATCTGTCTAAAACATTACGTGACATTTTTTAAATACACCTTTTGACATGATAACGTCTTATAATCGATGACATAACTCATTGTCACGTTCCACCTGAGCCGAGTGTGCAAGCGACATTGTGGAACAAGCCATAGAGAGGCACAATCGGCCTGTGACGCAACTATCCTGCGTAGCTATTAATGTAAGATTAAAAAGTTTTCATCAATACTTTCTTATGACGTAATCACGTAAAATTATCGTGCCCAAACATTACAGACAACCAATTTTGTTTGTTGTAAACGAAAATGTTTGTATGTGTTTGATTGTGTTGAGTTTATAAAAACAACAAACATGTTTTATAATTAGTTTTATTTAGACTAATATGTCGTACTGGTATTTCAGACTTTCATAAACATCTAAAATCACAGTGACAGAAATAAAATACGATAATCTTTAACGTGATGATAAACCATTTTTCTCCACCGTGTCGTGTAAACGAATTTTCGTACTGTTTTCTCTAATAGTTCTTGTGGAAGGTTTTTGTGTACAATTTCTTAATTTTTGTATAAATCAGTGTAAAACCTCATCTCAATTCACACTAAAGGAATGCATTACCCTAAATTTAAACACAGTCATTTGAAAAATAAATATTACACAATCCCCTCTCTCCGCTAAATTAGACTATCTGAGATACCTCGCTACTCTCTCCCCTTCCTTAAAAGATGCATTTTCAATTATATCCTAAATAGTTAGTCATTTTATCGCCTGGGCAATGCATTTGAACACAAACTCCGAATTATGGGTTAGGAGTGTGGGACTCGACGAGGGAAAAGACCTCGTTATTACCAGTAAAACCTAGCATTAACCTTTTCATTGTGAGAAATCACTCATCAAATATATGAGAGTATCAACTAGCCCAAGTCTTCACGGTGTCCCGGATAACGGAGAACGTTTGTGGTATGAAAGAAAATGCAATTATTAAAATTGAGAAAGGTATGCTTGGATATTTGGGCACGTAGAGAGAATTAATGAAAGGAGACTGACAAAAAGGATTTATGAGTCAAGAGTGAACGGGAGCGTTGGGAGGGGAAGATCAAGGAGAACGTTCCTGGACCAAATCCAGGACCTTTTAAATACTCAAGGATCAAGAGTACTCTAAACCAACGAGATTGTGTGAAAGGTTTAATGAGAATGAAAGAAGCAAAGGAGATATGCAAGATTTGTGGCATGTGGAAAGACGTGGTCTCTACCTACCTCTATGGGAATGAGGCGTGATGCTATATATGTATGTATGTCTTGGATTAGTCCGACTGAGCCTTTATAGAAGCGAGAGCAACTGCGCCAACAACCACTGCCTAGTTTAGGCGGTGAGAAGAACTTGAATAGTTAGCCTAACAACCTGGCATGCTGCTATCTATGTGGACCTAAGACCCATAGGTCTAAGCTCCACCTATACCTAATAGGTAGATACCTATGTGAGTGGCGGCTTATCTCCAACTATGGGATATTTCTACTATTTCTTTTTATTTTACACATACAGACAGAGTTTAAAAAGTAGAGAATTATAAAATTGTAGATAAACCTTTCGCTTGGAGCGATCTCCTTGGAGGCTACCATGGAGATAGTAGCCCATGAAAGTTCTGGATAAGTGCAATAGTAAACAACCTATTATAAATTCTAGTACTAGAAAAATACATGCAAAATGAATATAGTCAGTACAGTATTTAATTGTATGATTTATATAATGTTACATATATAGCATTGAATGAGTTATTGAGACTAGACTGTGTATTTTCGTGTAAGTGATTATGGATAAATTTATTTATATGTTGTGTATAGTAAATATAGAATTAATGTTAAATAAATGTACAGAGTTCAGGATTTTGTTTGTATTATGTTGGGATTCGAATAAAACTCGTTTAAGAATTGAAATAGTTTTTTACTCGGTGCATTCCAGTCACAATCTTCGAAACAGCTAAACAGATTTTAACAAAACTTCTATTAATAGAAAATTTAAATATTATATTTTTAAGCGGGAATCACATTTTAATTATATGTTTAAGCTCCCTGTTTTAACAAACTTACCATCCAAAAGTCATCGGAAGTCAATAAACTGCATGTGTTACATAATTTGTTTTAATATATCTATTGGTATTATGATGATTATTACCACTAGCAGACCCAACAGACTTCGTTCTGTCAAAAAGATTTGGAATGTGGCAGATTTCAGTTTTACGAAAAATTTTCGAAATTAAATTACAGCAGTACTAAATATCTATAGCTCTTATATTTTGGTGACTATTCGATTCGGTTTGATTGTGACTATTCAATTGATTCTGAACTTGGTGCAGCGGTAATAAAGTGCAAATTGACTCTTTGTCGTTAGGAACACACATTGCTTGGACAACAGTGAGTACTTGTAATTTATTATGAACTTTATTGAATAGCAATAAAGGTCAAATTGACTCTACATTTTAGTTAGAAAACGTTTGTATGGGAAACAGAAAAGGGCTGTTTTCAGGGTTTTCCCTTTCAATTATTAGAACTTTTCTCGCTGTAAGAACCATCCTTAGACTTCAACGAACATTTAAAAAAAGAATTGTCAAAATTGATCCAGCCGTTGTTGAGTTATGCGCTTACCAACACATTTTGCGATTCATTTTTATATCATAGATAAGCTGCATTTAAATATAATCGCAACACATAATCAGCTCGTTAAATATATACAAAACGGCGTACAATTTGGGTCTTTCCTAATTACATTTTTCCAAGATAAATCTAAAAAAAATTATCTGATATGAATGTTCATTTTTCATAAAAGATTTCATAACATAATACATGTTTTCCGAATTTATGGTAATTAACTACTACCTTTTTTATTATAATAAGAGATTTTTTGCGTGTTTATCAGTATTGACATGACATAATTACATATTTATTTTGCTTTTAGATTGAGATAATCTTCAAAAATCAAATAATTAAGATAAATTCAAAATTCAATGGATGGCGTTGCATATTTTTTTCGCAAATACGGTCTTATTAATGAGTTAATAAAACTTTATTTACACCAAGCCTCATCGACTACAACTTTAAAAAATGTATTTGAAGTTGAGTGGATGAATAAAGGGTATTATAGTAAAGCTAAATTATATAAAAAATAAGATTAAAATATAGCGAGAGTGTTAACTAAGAGTAAGAATTGGAAAATAGATAGGCAGGTTAATTACTAAGTAATTAACACCATTCAAATTATATATTTTGAACAAGCAAAGTCATATATCACACGGCTTTAATTTGCTACATAGTAAAGCTACATGTTACGATGTTCTCAATAGATAACTGCCGTCAAACACACAACGCATTCGGCGTTCCCCAAATGGTAATGGAGATTAATGGAGAGTCCCTTATTCAGTTTATATCGGCCTGCAGGGGATAATTCTCTACAGTAATAACGGTTTTAATGAACTGTTTACTTCCTTGTATTGTCTGGAGGAAACGCTGCAAGTGACGCGTGTGTAAATTAGCCAGGCATTCGGATTTTATGGGACTGTAATGTAGGTTTCTTTATCGCCTATATAATGTAGTGGAGAGTCCCTTCATTATTTCAAAATCAAATTCAAAATAGGCCTATTACAGCACTATTGAGTCGTAAAATATGATATATTTTTTTCACACACAATAATTCTAATTTACTGATGATGGTATTAAAGAACGACTTAAAATCTTAAGTTACGAGGGTTCCTTCGCATCTTGATCTAAGAAGAACCCACAACAAACTCAGTCAGGTATTTTGTATTTTTTTGTTACCATCACCATTGCAATATAATATTAGTTTAATATATTTCAATTCAAATTAGAGCAATTCGTTCACTCCCACGCGTTTCTATCGTCTAAGTAATCTTCCAACTTATAATATGATTTTTCTATCAACTTTCTTTTGACAAAGACTTTGTTTATTATAGAAACGTATACAGTTACCCTTAAATGAGTTGTTAAGTTATATGATGTGAATTCACTCTTTTTATTAAGAGTCACTTTCTTTCCGTATTTTTTTTCCGTATACTTTATTGGCTGCATGGACTAGCTGCTTCCACCTCTCGTTATTCTCAGCATCTTTTAGGGCTGTTGGATGCACGAGTTTCGTTGTTTATTTGGCCGGGCCAACGGCAAAGCGACCCCTGTCTTTTTCCTTCGAGCCTTCCTACCTCGACCAGTTTCTCCAGGTTGTTTTCGGGCGATATGACCAAAATAGTGGAGTACTCGTTGGTAGCAAGAGATGGATAGCCTTATTTGACTTATTAGCTGTCCAGGGCATTGACAGTATTCTACTCCAATACTACATCTCAAAAGCCTCTATTTATTCGGTCGGTTCTGACCATGATCCAGATCAGAGGCCCCTATTCAACTTTTATTGCCCGTCAAGGGATGATTTTGTACGGTAATAAACATTTAAAAAAAAACTTTGCTTTTTCATTTAGTTTGCAATTAAGGTTATAGGTGATACGTGTGTTACAGCGAGGGTTTCGGATGTTATAAAACTATAAAGGGGAGTTTTTTATATAGACTTTATATATTCACATTTAAAGAACTCTCATAGATAGTCCCTTATCTAGATTTTTTTACTATAACAAAAGTTTTAATGGATTGTTTACTTCCTTGCACTGTTTAAAGGAAAGACTGTTTAGGTGACACATATTAAAAGTAGCCAGGCGTTCGGATTTTGTGGGACTGTAATGTAGGTGTTTCCTGTTACCCTGCAGAGGATGATTATAAAATATTAGGTACAATTTTACAATTAACTTATATTGTCCGTAGAAAAATCCAAATATTTTAAAGCCGAAAGCTTTTCTTGCAGGGATTTGAAAGGATATTTATAAAACTGCAGGCGTGAAATATAATATACACAATTAGTCATAATTACGATCGTCGATAATAATATCTGTCTCTTATTTAAAGCGTTATGGTGTGAACAAAAAAAAGTTTGTTGACGTACATAATTTATACTAAATTGTATAGTTTGAAACACTACCCGATAATCTTAACATATTAAATTGGTATCCTTAACATTTTGATATTAAAGAGAAATTAGCTATGATAGAGAAAAATTATACACGCCTTAAAGATTTCATTGCAATAAAAAGATAATAAAATATCAAATTCGTAAATGATCCACAAATTTTATACTTTCATTCATAATTGAAAATTGATCACGTCGTTAGACGCCGCGTCCGACTTGAGCGCCTATAGAATGACTTGACAGACGATTTTTCTTATATTAAAAACTACTTTTGTGTGTCAAAAAATGAGCGAAGAGTTTGTGAAGATGTCTCTGGTGAAGTAGTGTATTTACATGCTACCAACTGGAAACTATAGTAACGGAATAGTTACAAAATTACTTTTAAAATGGTGATGACATCAACCTAGCTTTTTTTTCTTCACTGAGAAATGCCTTTACGCACCCCGATTAGACCTATTTGAATTGGGAGTTGGAGATTCGCTGGCATACCATAATATCCATTAACACCCAGCGATACTCTCCCCCCTTTAGTGGAGCACAAGAAGATCGATAGGAACTACTTACGCTGGAACTCCGGATAATTCCTTTACACACCCCAATTAGACCTAAATCTAATGGAGAGTGTGGGATTCGCTGACATGCCATAATATCTACTAAAACTCAGTCATACCTTCCCCATTCTGTAGTAGTGCACCAGAGGATCGATGGAAACAACCAACGACTCCGGAATAGTTTAGGAAAGATAGTGGAGAAGCAAAGAATTTATCAATTAATTAAACAATTTCGAATGTTAGTTTGTTTACCTTCGTCACGTTTACATATATAATATTTAAATAAACATACACACAGACAAAGCGTGACTGTTTTGCTAATGCTTACATATTATTCAAAAGGGTAACACTTGTTTTACAATCGTAAACGTAAAAAGGGATGCAATTTTCTACATTGTCGAAAATTCGGATAGTTATTTGTATTTAGGGCTTATTTATTCAAGGTATTTTTAGGCTTCCAAATACTTCACAATCCATATGCTAAATGCGTGAGCTATGTTCTATTTCATTTTGAATATCTACATTTATTATACAATATATTCAATTATCTCTGTTATTTTAAAAGCTTTCTGACTGCTTAGGTTACTAGGAGATACTTTTTATTTCATTTGTCAGAGTCTGGATTGATGAAAGGCTTCGGTCGTGGCTAGTTATTACTAGTAAATATTTACCACCGACCAAGTACTTTGTGTCTCGTGAATAATAGGTAAATTACCTCTTACTGGGTAAGCTCGCTTCCATCTTAGACTGTATCATCACTTACCATCAGCGCTAACCTGTAAGCATATAAATATTTCCTAGATTCATATTTGAAGTGAAACTTCTTTAGGCGCATAAGGGTAAATTTTTTACGGATGAAACGCGTGATTAGTGTCACGAAATTGTGCAGCGTTTTATATGCTAATTGAAGGTTAGGTAGTTTTAATATTTACAAATAACATGTGGCATTGTAATTTGCCACTCATCGTTTAATATACTATTTTTCATAAAATATAAAATAAAAATATTTCATAAATTCTATGTTCTAAATTTCAAATTCAAAAACAAAATTTGTATAATAATTGCCACTATTTACCAAAACACGTGGCATTTTTATTTACAAATCGTCATTTGAGATTTCAATAAATTATTTGTATTTTCGACCCCTTAAATATTGTATTCACAATTAAAGTCTCTGAAATCTAAAGTTTTAGATTTTTAAATATAAACAAGACTTAAAAATTAGTCTGCCAAAGAACTATCACTTCTGGCATCTTTTTGTATGTATGTTTGCCAAAAAATATCTAAAGCATCCGTATCGTTTAGATGCAAATAGCTAAAATTACGAAAAATACATCTTTTTAATGTAATTCCATGGGAACACAAAAATATTATACAAAATAAGTTATGGGCATATACTTTACCAAATAAAATATATCACAACAACGGATTACGTTTATTTATTGCATGATGCCAAGATCATACCATAAACAATATGAAATCCGGTTCAATTTCCTTTTATATTTAGGCGATAAGTGATTTATTGTTTCCAATCCGAAATCCATTTCATTTACATTAAATCGTAAAATAGAATAGAATATTTATAAGCCTGTTTTTCCGGCTGACCCCTGAAATTGGACATATTTTGACGGGACTTTCACGACCAGATAGATGATGTTTTAAGGGATTTCTTAGACTTGTTTTAGAAAACAGTCATCCAGAATTGCGCGAGTAACACCGCGATGAACAGGTGGTCAATTATATAGGCTGTCTCAAAAGAAATTTTATATATAGTGGTCCGATTAACAAAAAAGTAAGCCGTAAGTTTTGGGGATTTATATATTAAAAATAATATCGTCTAAATGTAGACCCTCGCGTTTTCGGCACTCATTTAATCGAACAGTAAAAATACTTATGACGGCTTGACAGGTGGACTCAGGGATGGCTGATCAGGGATGGCTGATGAGCTTCATCCGAAAACAAAATGTTGGTAAACGTTGAGAATCGCTCAATCATCTGATTTACGAAATTAAGTCTCTGACTGGCATCTTGTAGCTTTTAAAACTTGCGGCAATTGGATTTTGTAGGGGTGTAGCTGTATAGCGACTGAATTCCCAAGAGCCAAGCTACCGATTGACATAACCCCCGCGCCCTTCGTATACGTTACGCTCACGCAGTAAGCTAAATAAATATAAAATTTCTTTTGAGACACCTGATATAATGCATGTCCGAAAGAAAAGCAGTTTAATATAATGCGTGTTCTCATATCACTGACATTAAGTTTATTTGTGTTGTAAAGAAAGATAATAATCAACATTGATAAAGTTTACAGATTACTGTGTTGAACATTCTCAACTTTGTAATAAATTACAAATGTATTGAAAACCAATAAAAATGGCTCACTTTCTCGTAACAATTTATAGATTCCATTCGGCGAGAATTCAATATTAACCCAACTTTAGGCTCACCATTTAGTCGTAGTTTAGATGGGATAGTCTCTTTTTATGGTTTTTAGCTTTATGACTGGTTTAGGTCTCACTTACTGATATATTGTTCCGGCAGACCTTTATTTTATAGAACATTTTGTTTTTGTCTCTATCTATATAAAGGGGTATCTTTGTATTTAAAAAGCAGAACTTTCACCGAATATATAATATCGGACTTAGTGTTAATGGGCGAAATAAAACTCTAATGTTGCTTAAGAGAAAAGTGGAGCTCTTGTGTATCATATGTATATTTGTTTGAGGTTAGGATTCACACGATATGCAGTTCCATGCCCCTTTTCCATTGCTTTTGGGGCTAGTGTGAGTAACAGACTCTCCAATTTATTTTTACACTGAAGAATCAACCAACAATGTGTGTAGTCGTCGTATAATCTTGTATAACTGCTTGTAGGTAAATTATCAGCTGTATACGTCCAGGTTTTCTTTCAGATAGATGTTTGTCACATTTTTAATCAGTTTTATTCAAACTAAGTATTAGACTTACTCACTTTAAGCATTAAATTAAATGATACTTCTTCAGTCCTATGCAAAGTATTTTGAAAGCACATAATTTTAGAACATGTGGGAAAAGTTCAAATGTATATGTTTAAACAAGTATATAGGCTTCTTCTTTTTCCAATTCAAATAAATTAATTCTTTATTCAAGTAGGCTTTTAGAGCACTTTTTAATAGTCAAATATTGTTTTGTTTAAATTTTATTTATAATTTACCACTATGATAATATTAGAGAACGTCTGAGAGTTCAAAGTTACGAGTCTGCCTTCACTGCCTGTTCTGAGAACAAACTCAGTCAGGTGTCATTGTTTATCACTACAATGTGATTTTAATTTCTTTTAATATCAAAACAATCCATTCACTGCCGCGCTTTTTTAACGTTCAAGTAATCCTTCAAATTATAGTACGCTTTTAGTAGTTCTTAATAAAGATGTTAAACTCATTAAGTGTCTAAATCTCTAGATCATCTCCGGCTAATCTAATAGAAACCTTTAAAATATAGTTTTGTTATAATTCAAAGATATCCTATTTACGTAATAAAAATTTTGGTATTGCTAAGCAAAGTTATGTAACTTAGAACATTAATCAGCGTTATATATCCCCCAACAGTATAACCCACATATTCAATAACTTTCAGACCAAACTGCTCCGTGGGTGAAACAGTAACATTTGTTGAAAATATTTCAGAGTGTTAGAGATTTAAATTGCGCTACGCAACAAACAAGTTAAAGTATGCCAGACATATTTTATTTGGGTCGAAGAGAAATTTGATTTAGGAGTTACAGTATACGTATATTTTATAATTAACATGGTTTGAAAAAGTCAATAAGAGGAACAAACTAAACATAAACCGCCTGCCATACGTAATGAATACTTCCTGGCTTCTTAACTTCTAAATGAGCTTACTGGTCTTGTGGCCTTTCCAATGTGCGGGTGTAAAGCACATCGGATGAAGAGCTTCTCTATAGTACGGTTTACTGAAGCAGAAGACCAGGATATAAAATATGAAGTACATACATACATAGCCTGCCTCATTCCCATAGGGTTAGGCAGAGACCACGTCATTCCACTTGACAAGATACTTGCATATCTCCTTCGCTTCTTTCATTCTCATTAAACCTTTCATACAAGTTCGTCGGTTTAGAATGCTCTTGACCTGGCCCTTATTTAAAATGTCCTGGATTTGGTCCAGGAACGTTCGCCCTGCTCTTCCCCTTCCTACTTTCCCATTCACTCTTGACTCATAAATCCTTTTTTGTTAATCTCCTTTCATTCATTCTCTCTACGTGCCCAAAACATCTAAGCATACCTTTCTCAATTTTAGTCACTAGATCGTCTTTTGTAACACAGCGTTCTCTTATCACACTATTTCTTACTTTGTCACTCAAAATTAATTTTACTTTTATGCTTCTTTTGCCATACCCTTCTTTCCCTACCATACATAAGTGTTGGCACTAACACTCCTTCACGCACAGCCAGTCTGTTCCTTTGAGACACCATCTGGCTATGCATAAAGGTGTGCAGAGCACCATTTACCATATTCCGTGCATTCACTCTCAATATCACTTTCACATCCATCTTTTGTTATATGAAGTAGTACAAAATATGATACAGTTTCCCCTAACCACTTTGAATATTCCAACCCTCCATTGGCAATTCTAAAATAGTTTTCTTGAATCGATTAAGTGAACCGGATTAATTAATTCGTTTCGAACTTCTGGGTAAAGATTTGTAGGCAGTGACTTATAACAAAATATATGAGAGTCTTAATCTGATTGATAGAGTTTGATAAAGTGATTTACATCTTTATAATGTTTAATTACTGCCTCGTTGGTGTAATGGACAGCTTGTTCAGCTACGGATATGAGGTCCTGGGTTCGAGTCCCGGATCTGGCAAATACAAAAATTGATATTGACTTATTCTCGTTTATTGAATTACTTAATATTTGACCGAAGTTGGAAAGTTGGCGGTGTGCTCCACCCCCGTGCCTCGGAGAACACGTTAAGCTGTCGGTCCTGCGCATCTCTGTTCGGTCATGTCGGATTCCCGTCACATTGAACCATGAGAGTGAAGGAATAGAGGGTTCACTTGTGTACTACGTATGCTCTAAAAAAGACTCACTCTTATGAGTCAGGAGGCCAGTGACCGGCAGTGGGACCTTATCGATTGCTACCTACCTTGCCGTACCTTGATGAGATGAGTTTTATTGAGATTGCAATCTCATCCCAAGTGATAATACAGGTCAAGGTGTAACTACCCTTCGCCCAGAATAAGTAACCTTTAAGGGTTTGATACAGAATTTTTAAACTTAGCTGGTTGGTTAGAAGCTATCTATATTAAAACCGACTTAGAATAATAAATAATGCAATCGTCGTCGTCGTCATCGTCTCAACCAATGGACGTCCACTGCTGCACAAAGGTCTCTCTTAATGAATTCCAATGGGCCCGATCTTGCACCGCTTGTATCCAGCGGCTGCCAGCGACCGGCCTGATATCATCGGTCCACCTGGTGGTCTGCCGACGCTGCGTTTTCTGGTGCGAGGCCGCCACTCTAGCACCTTCGGGCCCCAACGTCCATCGATTCTGCGAACTACGTGCTCTGCCCATTGCCACTTCAGCAATATCATAACTTTTTCCTAATAGAAATCAAACTTGAGTTCTCTACTACTGAAGTGGCTTCTTAGTTTTTAAAAAGTAGTGTTAATTGTGATAGACTTTACTAAACTATATTAGAACTAATATATTCTAGTCGCTAAAAAAATGTAAATGACGAGGGACGATGACGAATGGATGAACTAAAATCTATTTTATTCCAGTAATAAAAAAATGTATTGTATATTGGCGGATCTTGAACTTATAGTAGGAATTGTAAATGTTTATTTATTCTAAACTTAGCTAAAACACAACTTATATAATCACATTGCTATTCAGATTGATAACACTTGACTATATTTAGATGACAACAAAAACGACAAAGCCTACCCTAATATCTCCAAAGTAAGGAATTAAGGACATAGATTAAGTTTAGACAATGATATAATGGAATCAAGGAAAGGGCGCAATTATCACAAGGGGGAATATTTTATGACTTCTCTTCCTTCACCATTACTCACGTAATGCGTAGCAAAAAAAGGTCGAAAAACCCTGAAAAATGATGTAAGACTTTTTGAATATCCGCAATGTTCAGTGAGGAGAGTAGTAAGATTTAATGGCGGCAGGTTTTATGAAATAATTTAGGTAAAGATAAGGATTTTTTTCTAATTAAACGAACGGTAATGTATAAACTTTCAAAAGTGTTTCAGTCAAAGTATACCCAATACTTTAACTGAAACACTTTTTGTTAGCTATCAAACGGTTATATCCTGATAATGAATAGAGTATTTCATGAATCAGCATAACTAAATGTGTCCGGTAGCGTCTCCTATGGTGCTTCCAATTCCATCTAAATTTGAGGAATCCCTTATTTTCTCGAATCTAACATCAATCTATGACATTCTTGTCTGATAACCTGTACATACAAATACAGAAGAATTATACAAATGAAGATAAATCCCCACGTATTACCACGAAGTTTAATAATTCAATCTAACCTTTACCTAAAATAATTACCTACCTACAAGTATAATATATACAAACAATCCCGGCTCTAACACGTAAAGCCTGGGTAATTAAGTTATTTGAATATTAATTGACTTGAAATTAACCAAATTAATTGAATACATGTTCATTGAAGCAGTACATACTATATTATTCGGTGGGATTGATTTCTAAATGAATTTTAATATCATTATTGATTACCATAGTCACTATGTTTACGGTTTTGGGTTAAAATTTCTAAATTCTGGTTGAGCCACATATTAATTAACTTATTATCAAGAGTTTAAGTCATTAGGACATAGTTAAAACTTCTCTCGGCGAAGTGTCTGCATACGTCCTGTCAATATTGCCGTATAAATATTTTAATGAGTAACTTTCAGTATTTCACTGCAAAAGGCAGTTCATTTCTGAGGCTCTAGACTTTTGGTGTGATAGAGCAATAAACAGACAGTTATTTTCACATAATATAAGTAAGGACTGTTATTTTAGACCCTTGTGTCTAAAGCTTACAAACTTTGAATGCCAGGTTTATTTATATCGTATCAACAGCCTATAAATAAAGTTCCAGGCTTCTACAAATGACAATACATCCCAAAAATGACAATACATCCCAAACAACCCTCTTTTTGTAGTACAAAGTAGCCTGTGTCCTTTCGCAGGCTCTAGAATATCTATGTACCAAATTACATTTAAATCGGTTCAGTAGTTTTGGTGTGAAAGCGCAACACACATACAGAGTTACTTTCGTATTTATAATCTTAGTAAGGATATAAGGAGAGTGTGAACTAATAGTAGAAATTGAAAAAAAATAGGTCAATTCGTCGCCGCAGTACATACAAATTCACCTGACAGTATTCGAAGTGACGTTTGAGATGGATTGAGCGGTGAATTCCATTAATTTACAGGATAGCACCAGTTATTACGAAGAGTTTTAATAACGAAAATTTGTATTTCAGACCGTAATTAATTTTTGTTTACATCTTTATGAAATCCGTGTAAAATTTAAATATTACTAAATTATATTAAGTCTAACTGTATCTTTGTTCATTGGGGGTCAATCTTTTTATTTAATGCTGACTGTTTAACGATTGACTGTGATCTCACGTGGCGGCACATAATGATACCGTCTAAAATATTACCATCCTAAAAAGAAGACAGAAGTTACATAAGGTAAGGTAAGCGGCAGCCCAATAACGTCCCACTGCTGGGCACATGCCTCCTCACTCATATGAGATAAGGTTTTTGGAGCATAGACTCGCCACGCAACTCCACTGCGGATTGGTAGGCATAGTACACAAGTGCACTCTGTATTCCTTTACTCTGATAGTCCGACGTGATCGGAGAGAGATCAGGCGCAAGACCGACGGCTTAACGTGCTCTCCAAGGCATGGGGGTAGAGCAAACCGCCAACTTCCCAACTGCAAATATTGAGAAAGTCTTAATAGAGCACTCAATATCGAGTTTTGATTAGGCCCGACCCGGGGCTTGAATCCAGGGCCTCATATCTGTGGCCGAACATGCTAACCACTAGACTAATGAGGCAGTTGACGTAAGAATTAAAAAAAATGCAATTTTGCATAGTGGCACGTCTGTAATGGTATGGTGGCAACTAGCCAGAGCCGTAGTCTCCCACCGGTCTAGCCCTAGAAAAAGTAGAAAATACAATTACCCAGCTAAAAATCGAATCCAGGACTTCGACTAACAAAGCGAGTGCTCACAGCATTCCACCAGCGAGACCAACAAAATTTATCATCACGTATTTAGTTTAACCTTTCCAGACCTACCAAAAAATTACACGTATTCCGATGAAGGGTACCAAAAGTTATTGGAATGTCACGTACATACCGTTGCGCTTTCAGGAGGGGCTTGAGCCACATACGCGGCCATACAAATCGGCGAAAACAGTGTCATAAATTTGTCTCGCTCTTTCCTTACATTGGTACTTCTCTGTGAGAGAGACAGCACGTCACTAGCAGACTAAAGGTGCTAATAATAGGAATGTATGTGTAGCGTAACATCTATTTGAGACATTTGACACCAAAAAATTAAAAACGGAAAAGTGTTGCCTTTAAGATTACAAGAAATATGAAGAAAGTTATTAATTAAAACTCGTGCATTGGGGATTTCGAATTGCTCGCTTTGCTGTCTCCGGATTAGATCTTTGGAGTGAATAATATTTTTTTTCCTGGAATTTATAATGGACTTATTTGCACGGAGAGGGATATTATAATAATAATATAAGATTTACTACTTGGTCAAACTACATATTCATTAACACATAATGTGTGCGCAATCACTCATACACTCTATTATTTCACTCTCATACTCCTATAAGATTACCATGCTCTCCGAAACGAAGAGATATAGTCAAACTACCGATATCTTCATCGAAAAACATATATACTTTTAATCGTCCGGACTATGAACCCTAGACCTCATAATGTATAGTAGAAAAAAATAACTAAACCAAAGAGGCAGACATTCTAATAAAACTTTGTACTGTTATTATTGACATTACTTATACAAACGCGTAGGCTTCGAATAGTGTGTGCTTTGGGAATAAACCCTTTGCAGCTCTATTATTGGATAAAGTTATTGAAGGTTTTGCCAAATATTAATGTATATTTAAATATAAGACATATTTCATTTTTTCTTTTCTTCTATACTCGTAAAAATAATGTCGATATATATGCGTGTTATGACTGTAAATAAGCCATCGTGAAGCAAGGTCGATGTATGAAATTGCCGATTCATTTTGATTCTCATCTATATACTGTGCCTGTATCGACCTCACTCATCAATACTTAATATAATTTTTTTTTTTTTCATATATATAAAAATATACATAACCATCCTCTCGCATCTGGCATAGTTTAAAGGCATCGCTGGAGTTTAATAAATATTAATATATTTGGCCATATACGATCGTCCAGCTAGTTAGAACCCCATTAATATGTTGTATTCATAGTAATCCAAATCCTTTCAGAGCGTCAGAGGCAAAGAGAATGTGAGATTCGATAATCTTAATATTATTTTATTTTATCCATACGGCATTACAAATAGTAATTTCAGGGAACATTAATTATATGTTAAATAATATCCATTGGATCAGTAGTTTTTGTTTTAATAAAATAAAACACAGTCATCTCACGGATGGCTGTGGGATAATATTATAATGTATCATAATAGCCATCAAGGAAGGTCTATCAGCAGACTTCTTTTCTATCGCATATAAAAATAAGCAGTAAGTGGAGTAACCACTTACCGCTGAAGGAATCCCTACCATGGGCACCCAGGTACCTTCTAATACTATAATATGAATAAGGTACTAGAGTGATCCAAAGACTGGCTCCACACCCGCCAGGGATAATGAACTCCGACCCGTGCTATGAGTTCCCCTCCCTGGATAGGGATTCCTGTTTATAGTGCGCCTGCGGCGTATGATCTTTCGATGGTTGTGTCATCGGGACTAAAGCCCGGATATGTTTTGTCAATATGTAGAGACAAGTCTCTAAGGTATATTCAAACGAGGATCGAAATCCATATATTTTGTTAGCCGAAGCTGTGATGAGGCATTAGCCATGTTTGTAATGCGCAAAGCGCGATTTCGTTATAATGGGATATATAAATCACCAATGCATCTTGTCAGATCAATTACACAGATCAGGAGTATCTGGCAGGCGGACCACACCGCATATATTACACATGTTTTAAGTCCAGTGTTAGACTAGATCGATGTATGTATCCCCACCTCGGTGGGATTCGTGGTATAATAATAATAATCACATATTTTAAGTCTTGTGATCGACTGCATAGATGTATAATATGTCACCACCTCGGTGGGAATGTTGTATAATAATATAATATGTCGTTGATCCACATATGCTAGGCCTCACACCCACACAGAGTGTCCAGTCGCTGAGCTCTCAACCCAACAAAAGCATTGGTTCATTATATATTCGTGGCAAGCCACTGAAAGCAAAGGGATATGCAGGCCACACTGTCTATAAGCTAGCCCGCAGCCTTGATAATAAAGGCCCGACCAGCGGCCCTATATCTATGACATGCTACAATGTCATTTTTATTACATTTAATAGTAAGCTAAGAGATTGTCCCTAACAGGCGAACACTTCACATGTGAGCAAGCCCACAAGATCAGTGTTCATTTGTCCATCACTGCTACGCAGAAGCTAACGCAACGCCTAGCAACATTCGGTCATGGCTCTAGCACTACCGATTAACGATGACGACGCTTATAGCGCCGGATCATCAATCAGTAACATTTCAGAAACCACATTGTACTAGCACTACTCTAGAGTCCTAGGCGTCCAAAGTTATGCGAGGCTCACTGCCATAGCCGAGGCTACAACAGGCCTGAAACACAACCCGTATCACCCAAAACAACTACAGTAACTTTGATTGTCTGCCGTCAAGGTGGAGCGAGGCTCGCTGTAACACAATGGCCACAGGCCTGAAACCCCGCCCTAACGACGAACAGCCTGGGGAAGCCCTTGAGCGAGGCTCGCTATAAAGATCGAAATCAATACAGGCCTGAAACCCAAGACGACCCCAGTACGCACCAAAGTAATATTCAGTACGATGTCTTACACTACTTCATGGAGTCACCTCCATAAAGTATCATTTAAGACACCATAATAAGCTGGAGTCGAACCCCAACCTCTCCTAGTGAAAGGTAGGATCGCAACACCAACTGTAGGCATGCCGAAGCACGCTCGTTCGAAATAGTCAAGATAAACTCAACTAATATGTGTATCGCCCCAGTAGTAATGTATGACATTTATTATTTTATTTATAATATTTAATTATAATTTAAATATTGTTTTAATATTTAAATTCGGTCCCTCTATTCGCTAGGCGCATAATCTCATACAATACATGCAGTCATACATTCGCGACATCTCCGTGCCGCGTCGCTTCGCGCCGCTCACCACTCCCTATATATGCGCGGAGGCTGTCGTGACGATCCGCGCGGTTCAATACACGAACGCGCCCCGTCTATACGTGAATCCGACTTTAATGATATTTTGTAATTATTTGTTGATTTATCTTCTTATTATATTAATTTTATATTATGATTAATAAATAATATATTTTTATACTCTTTTTATAATATGGTTGAAAGTATGAAAAATCCATAAATATAATTATTTATGTACGGACGAGTCCGTTACAATACGTGAAGCAAAGCAAAATGTTTTTGATCTTACAAAATTTGCACGGATGGAGGAGTATGTAATTTTTCACACTTATAGTCGATATAGAGAATTCCATAATGCTAATATTGTTTTAAAATTATGCTTAAAAACACATTAACTCCATAAAAACAGATAACTACAGAGTATATATGCGTATTTATTAACTGACAAGCTGACAAAAATTCCAAATACCATAAGGTTATATTAAAAAAGTTTATATAGTCAAAAGCACTAAGGAGGTTACATTTGAAAAGTTACTATAGTGGTAAAGCTGATTACAAATTTACTGATGTTTTACGTAAAATTGATATATTTTTCTTTCATAAGAATCTTCTCCTGACTATAATTAACACATCAACCTTTTGTTGTTTATCGAAATTGAGGCAGCGTGATTCCGTGGGTACTAGGATATGGGTGACAGGAACTAATTTTTATATAAATAGGACTACAGCAACACCTTTTTTGAATATTATCTTTGATAAACCGGTAACCCCTGAAGCTTTAATATTATATATTTTTGAGTAAACTCATTGAGAACTGAACCTCAATATTGTTCAGACTTATAATTTAAATTAGATAGGGTCGAATTTCGACCACTGAACGATCACTAATAAGTCTAATGGTTCAAATTGTCAAACGGTCTATATAAAACAATATTAATATTACGAAAAAAACAAATTAGTTGTGCGATCACATTTTTCAAATCCAACTATTAGTACACAGTCTGCTTCTACCTTGGTCATATTTTCAATCGTTAATGAAATACTTTTTTATTCATTCAGTTGCGTTTAAATATTTCGATGTGAAATATCTTTAGCGGCATGTGAGACGGACTCATGTCGTGGCAAAGCGACGCCACGTCGCCTTGCGTTTAAATATTTCTATTCTTAAATAAACGGACTCTCGCCGCACCTACCTATTATGTATATTTGTATAGAGGTAGGAATGTAAGTATAGATTGAAGTAAGAAACTGCCAAAACTGATCGCGCGCGGCGAAAATCACCTATCAGTGTGTTACAGTTCGTACTTAGCGTAATAAATTCTTTGATCTTTTAGCTAGCCAGTGGTATAATTGAAATTCGGATAGAGATGATAGTTATGTAACTACAACACTAAACTGTACTCCCCGATTTTGTTACCATTCGTTTTTTTTATTGCCTCCCTATGGATGCGGTTTTAAGACGTATTCACGTCAAAGTAACCTTTTTGTCATAACCTCTTTATATAAGTTAATTACCTTAGTTATTAGTAAATACGCTTTTTCATTCATTTTCAACTGTCAGGCGTCAGTATATTAGTTCGTGTCTCGATTACAAATGTATGTGAATCAATTCCCTATAGTTGAAAGTAAATACAGGCAAGGAAAACCAAACAAAACGTATTTTTGTTTAATTACATTACTTTAATAAATTTAAAGTAAAAATCAAAATGTATTAAACTAATAATTTCATTTTCAATATTCACCCATTTTCTGCACATTCTACTTACTATCATCGCTTATGACACATAAAATAATTTGAATAAAATTTCTTGTATGTATAAAAGAAATCGAAAGAGAACGCCGTGCTCTGGCTGTAAGATGCAACATGATTGCACGCCGTTTTGGAAAATGTACCGACAGTGTCAAAGTAACATTATTTCGGGCGTATTGCCTATGCTTTTACACTTGTCAGCTTTGGACAAAATTTTCTAAACGTGCAGTTAATAACATCAGGGTGCAATATAATAATGCGTATCGTATTCTGATGAGATTACATCGATCATGTAGTGCATCTGCCATGTTTGCTAATGCCAGAATACCAGATTTTTATGCAATCATAAGATCGCGCATTGGAAGATTCTGGAACAGAATACGAACCTCCGACAACATAATTATTAAGACGTTGACAGAAAATTTTGATTGCTCAATTTTTAAGTTTTGGCATTCCGTGCACCACAGTCCAAATAATTAGATTTAGTTTCCAATTATAATTATTATTATTAATTTTGAATTATCTTACTTTATTTTATTTTACTATGTATTTTATTTTAGTTTTATTAATATTTTAGTTATTTAAATTACTTAAATTTCTTGTAATAATTTATTTCATTTAACTGTAACTGTATCGTGTGTGACTGTAATGGGTTTTTACCTGAGAAATAAAGATTATTATTATTAAAAGACAATCAAACTGCATTGTACTGTATGATCTAAAACCTTTGCTTATTCCTCTAAAAAGGATGAATTAAAAAAAAACTTTCATAATTCATATGTCAAATTGTCAATTGTCAACTATATAGGTGATTGCGTCCTAACGCATCCGTACTTTTTACAAATAAACCCTCACAACAATGCGTTTTAATTTTAAGGAAAGAAATGACTTTCCGTATTATTTTAGTTAGCTTTTAAATAGCGGAGTTACAAGGGGTGCAACGTATTATGTCTTCTCAGTTGACAGAAAACATCGCTGACATTGCCATGACAGGAACTGAAGCGGATTCGTCTCAAACACACGCTCATGAAGGTAAATAAACAATTTTGTTAAATTTTTATGGATTTCGTAGCAGTTAAACAAAGATAGTTGTTAAAACGAAATTTAGGACAATTCCTGCGCTACCCAACTCGAAATTCTTAAGCTTTTTACATAGAAAGGAACCTTTTACGTTAACTTTCAATAGATGGTGCTGTACATTTTTACAAAACAAATTGAATTAGTCAATATTGGTTAAAACTGTAACATCAATTATATAACTTAGAAATAAAGTAAAAACTTGAAGACAAAGTACGCCATATCCCATAAGACAGATCTCTTCCAGAAACCCTAAAAGTGAAGGGTACAGTAAAATGCTGAATAGCTTAAATTTTATGGTGTTCAAAACTCTTATTATAATCAGCAAATATGATGCTATAGCTTAAGAAAATGTGGCTTTTTTAATTATGTCACTGTTGTTCCTAAGGAGTGATCTAATATATTATACTGCTTCATAAGTTAGGTATCAATTTATCACTGTTTGTTATTATATAGCTAATGAAATATGTAAACATGTAAGGATAATTACCAGCTAAGAATCTGTTGACTTATGGCTTCAAAATTTAAGTAAATAAAGGTATGATATACTTAAATACAGAATTAACTCATTATAACTTATTTTTTCAAGCTTCTTCAAGTGTAAGTGCTGATGATGCATCATCAAGCAATGCAGCAACACCTCAAAGTAGTGAAGGACAAGCATCCAGACAGTCAAATCTCCAACGTATCCAGCAAAGAAAAAATCAAGTTTACAACTGGCCCCATAACAAGAAGTTGCTGAAATTGGCAATTTACTCAGCATGTCAAGTAAGTCAACTTAAGGAGGTTTTGAAATGAAAAGATGTACTATTTGCTTTGGAAGAATAATGACACAATTCAAATAACCTATATTTACAGTCAAGAAAAGTTTAATTGTTAAGAAATATTATCTTGGTTTGTTGAGATCATCCACAACTCTGTCTATCTATCTATCTATCTAGCATGCTGTGAGGCCAACTTAGGTAGTAGTTGCACTTCCACCACTAGAGATGTTTTGTATGTACCCCACCATTTAATCTCATCTATAGACTCTCAAACACCCATTCTAGTAATTTAAGGGTAGTTTTTAGGTTGGGGCCATTAAAGTCATCTGGACTCAGATATGCCACACCCAGTGTCTACTGGGTGTGGCATATCTGAGTCAAGATGACTTCATTCACATCCTGGCTAATCCATCACATTCTCTTAGTAGGTGGCTAATGACCTGTGAACCTAAAGCTAGGCCGCAGTTTGGACAGTGTATAAGTATTGCTGTATAAAGATGTAATGCTGCTAGCATTAAGGGTGCATATCCATTTGCCTCAGATGTCATGTTTTAATTAATTTTATTTTAATTAATATAAAACTACATTTTTATACAAGATGAATTAGAAATAAAATTATATTATAAAATTAAATATTGCTAGATATACAGAAAGTACTGGTCATTTTGGATTTCGCTGTCCCTATCAAAATGTATGAACTCCTTTGCATTGTATGATTATATCAAAGTAACCATTTAGGGTACATGAGTTTCTGAATGAGGATCCACAGATGCTCTACATACAATGAAAATCTTTTTTCTTACAGACTCCTGATTGTTCCTGCAATGGTTGGAAAGCACCTGCTTCACAGCAAACAGGGAAAGGATCTCGTGCTGATAATCAACCCTTAGCTAATTTCACAGATCCATGTAGAAACTGTAACCATATTTTAGGTGAATATAACAACTTTTGTCTTGATATGTGTGCACATTTTCTTATTCAATTTGATTTGATTTTTAACCATCTTCTTGTTTTAGAGAAACATGTTACACACTTACAAGGACTGTCAGTTACTGAAGTGAATAAACTTCTTGGAGCTGTAGTGGATGTGGAGAATATATTCATGTCTATGCATAGAGAGGATGACCTTGACACTAAACGAGTTTACTATTATCTGTTCAAAGTAAGTGTGAAAACTATAATACTTTGATTACATAAGTGAATATGTTTTGATATACATATATTAAATAAAAACCAAAAATTGTTTCTAACAATATGAAGGATATTGTTAGATAATTATATTATAAGACTTAGAAAATTGATAATGCAAAAATGATTTTATGTCACAATACAAGATATCAATTCTATCCATCTACTTCAACATCCAGAAACTTTATGTAAAAATAGTTGTTAAAATGTAACTAATTAGTTTCTTTCCATTGTCTTTTATATTTAGAAAGCATTGTTAGAATACACTGCATCAGTGGTACATTTTTCAACTTGACAATTTAAAAGGAATACTAAAACAACCATTCAATGAGCTCAGGAATACTGGAATAGAATATTTTAATTTATTACCACCTTTTTACCCTGACAGCTTCTACGAAAATGTATCCTTACACAAACACAACCTAAAATCGAGGGTCCATTGGGGCAGCCACCATTTGAAAGACCCTCAATTGCAAAGGCTATCACCAATTTTGTTCTGTATAAGTTTAATACACTGCCGCAAAGGGAATGGCAGACCATGTATGATTTGGCTAAAATGTTCCTGCATTGTTTCAACCACTGGAACTTTGAGACACCGAGCGTAAGGAAATTGGTAAGATTTTTCTTTCTTTTTTTTTTTTGTGAGTAAAATATGTTTAGCTGCTCTGTGCATGTATGCTTTATGGATGTTGAATGATACTAAGCTGTAATACTTGGCTGTGTGTTATTTGCTTGACTAACACTCAGCTCTCGTCAACTATTCATAATTTAATATAATATTACTGACATTAAGTTATATATTTGATTGTACATATTTATATAAAAGTAGTTCCTAAATTTTGAGATAATAGAACACCAATCGAGTAATGTAACTATAACATAATTCTTACATATTATTTATTAGCTAATAATAATGTTTTGGCGGAACCCTGATGACTATGTTAGATATAGACAGACTACTGATGATTCAAAAGTGCTTTTTGAGCCTATTTGAATAAATAATATTTTGACCTAAATCCCACAGAATCCCTCATAGAAACTATCCATGATGTTGTATATTCCAAAACTTAATATTATGGTTATTCAGATTATTTTGACCACATAGCACATTGTTTAATTGTGAAGTTGTTTAGTTTATTATTGTCACCTTTGAGTAATTAAATATTATACATTTACTATCTCCAACGCTTTCTATCGCTTTCTATATAATTTGTCAAACTAATATGTATAAAATACAAAACATGAAAAAGAATGAATGTACAAAATTAACCACATAATAGAGTGTTTCCAACATTTGTATGAACAAAGGTCAATCAATGTAATACATTAAAGGTTTATTTTAATAATGTATATAATTTTTGACATTTCAGCAAGTTTCAAATCCTGAGGACATATCTACATATCAAATAAATTATACCAGGTAATTTCTATACATAGATATTACTTCATCTCTACATATAAATAAAATTTCATTGTTACTTTAGATTGTTAAATTAACAATTTTTTATTGAATTGTGCATCAATGTAAATTACTTACCTACCTCTATTTACAATGCTATTTGTTTCTTGTGCTTAGTCTATCCTCTTCATTGCGTTAACTATATTATACTAAAGTAAATTTACAATATTTTCTGCAAATAAAAATTTCACATACACAAGATTATGGTGGTGGTGACAGGTGTGTATTTTTGTTCATCAAAACCTTAGTTTTGTCAATTTTCATCACTACTTATCGATAAAGGAAAACATCAAACCAGCATATCTCAAAAAGTTATTCTAGGGTATGTCTGCAAGGAGCTGTGATTCAAGCTCTAAAAACCCTCTTTCTGCTATGAGTGGGGAGGTCTCTGCCCAGCTGTGGGACGTTAATACCTTGACATCAAAATACTCAACTGGTCACTGTGAACTTCACTTTGTAATTTGAAAATATTTGATTGGTTAGGGGGCGGGGCTAGAGTGATGGCTCACCACATTGTGAACGCGAAGTAACGGTAGTTACTTTTATAGCACAATTATAGAACCCTATAAACTAACCATTTCTTTGTATTACAGATGGCTAGTATTTTGTCACGTGCCAGCTTTCTGTGATTCCCTCCCACATTACGAAACTTCGGTTGTATTTGGTCGTACGTTGTTAAGAGCAGTCTTCAAATCTGTATGTAGACAACTAATGGACAAATGTCGGTCGGAGAGAGACAGAATGCCACCTGAAAAGAGGGTATGTGCACTTATCTTCACAAATTTTGAATTACTTCCTATTTATGTTTATGTAGTAATGCTAAAAATAATTGAGAAAGATTCATATTGGAAAAAATATGATAAAGCAAACTTATAATGAAGAGCCATGGTGGCCTAATGGTTTGAATCACTAAATTGCTCTTTACAGAAACAAACTAACGTGTTTTTGTAGTTCATTCCATCCATCATAGTGCTCTGTGATGGAAACATTTTGTTAATGCTATATTCAATTTTAGGTCCTAGTGCTTAACCATTTTCCACGATTCCTAAGTCTACTGGAAGAAGAAATCTTCAGTGTGAATTCACCTATATGGGACCCTGACTATAAACAGCAACCACCCAACCATCTGCAATCAATTATTGATAATAAAATACGTGAGTACATATTAAAAAATTATGAAATATTCCCCCTAGTTTTTGATCACATAAGTGTTATTTCTGAACCACTATAAAGTTTCTACTATAAATCTTTAGGAACATGTCTCAGTTATTTTAGAATTTGGAATAATTGTAAAAATCTAATCTAATGTATAAATCTAATGAAAAAACTTTTCATTAGAAACAATACTCAAAAACGTCTGAGAGATATTTAACATAACTTTACCACTTCTGATCAATTACTGTACCACTTAACAGATACTAAGTTTTGAATATAGTACTATTATAAATAATTTATCTTTGTAACATAGTGCTACAAAATTGGGATTTTATTATAGACACTTTCTATAAAAAAAAGGTTTCCAGAACGTTTTGTAGAAGATCAACTGATTTTTTTAATAAAATATAAATTTTGACACACAGTTTTCAATTTAAATACATCAGCTTGATAAAATATTTGCAGCGAAATTCTACACATCACACCAACAGAGTGTATAATAACGTGTAGATATTTTAAAAATATTAAATCACAATTTAAATGTTGCAAAAAGTTTTTTAGCGCCATCTATTGAAAGCATTCGTATCTAAGAGCTAAAGGATGTCTTAATGTAATAAGATTTAAAGTTCTTGCTAGATGGCACAAGAATTAACTTTTTATTGTATTTTATTTTTTACTAGCTCTACCCGCGGCTTCCCCCGCGTTGTAAAGTGTTATTGGGTAGCATTTTTAATAATTTAGTCTAAATATTTCACAAATAATGCACATATAAGTACTTTAATACTGTATATGCAGTGTTTTACTGCAAGTAGACTATCTGTATACCAAATTTCATTTAAATCGGTTCAGTAGTTTCGGCGTGAACGTGCGTTAGACATACCCCGCCACTTATGCATTGAAGTCACTTTGTAATAATTTGTATTGTTACAGCCAACAGGCGAGGAGAATTTGAACGTGTGACCACATCAGGAGAAAGTAAGGATGGCTTCACTACTGTTTCACTCTCTTCTTGTAAGTACATATATGGATACCTAAATATATATCTGTTTTTATTGATTAAAAATATGAGATTAATTAATAGGATGATTTTCAAGTGGGGCTTCAACCGTTTATAGATACGGACCGTCAATATATATGTATTTACAGAAGAATTATTTAAATATATAATATATACCTGTCATTCTTCTGTATATGTGTATGTCGTTCCTTTTCAACTTTTGAGTGTTCAAGTTGTGTTCAAAAATGTTTAGTTTGTTATTGTATGAGTTTTTCATTTTCTTTTCGGAGTTTGTCATTTTAGATTTTGTTGACTAATGTACACAATCATTGTAAATAATTTCAAATAGAATGATATCGTTTGCCTCGCTCTCTCGCTCTCGTGTAATGCACTATCTCGCTCTTCGAGAAATTTTATAACTGTTGGAATTTTCTTTCAGGTTCCATAAAACGTGAAGACCTGAAGCGGGTGTCGGAAGCCAGGACCGGGGATCAGGGTTGCAAGAGGCGAAGGCTTGACGAATCCTTGTATGACGGCACTGATGACGTCAGCGAAAGAACCGTCGCTGATATAGTGGCCACCATAACTGACCCAAACTATATGTGCGGACCTGATGTAAGAGAGTATTAGCTTAGATATTTGATTGATAAATAATAAGGTTTATTCGAAACCACCAAACACGGAGGTATATAATTATTGAGTATTAGGTGCTTAAAGTATGTAGTTGCACGGTCTTATCCATTAGCGATTTCTTCCAGAGAAACCCCGCGTTAGGGCAGTGTGTGTATAGGGACTTATATAATAAATATACATACCTGTAGATACATTTATATATTCATAAGATAAGGTAAATAGCAGCCTTTAAGAGTCCCACTGCTGAGCACCGATCTCCACACTCATAGGAGTGAGGATTGAGTATAGATCCATCCCACTGCTTCGCCGTGGATTGGCAGACTGGATATGCACAAGAATTGTTCCTGGGATGTGTCCTCACTATGATTTCCTTCACCGAAAATCAAACACGTTACTTTGTTTTCATAAAAAGAAACTTGCGTAATGCCTGCCGAGGATTCGAACTCGCGACTACTCTGAACGACATTTCAAGCCTCTTAAAAGACCATCAGGGCTCATATTTAATATATACATATCACAGTTGAAAATTCACTAAAATTTTGAAATTACTTCTTGATCCTTCATTTTTTCTCCTGGTGTATATTTATATGTATATATTATTTTGCAGGCACTTTTCCAAATGCAAGCGCCCCGCGATGAAGCCGCTAAGTTAGAAGAGCAAAGAAAAATGATAGAGTTTCACGTAATAGGCAACTCTTTGACCGGTCCCGTCAACAAACAGACCATGCTGTGGCTCATTGGTAAGATTTTTAATACGAAGTCATAGTTAGAAATTCTGGCTTGGCTAAAACACTTCCGTCTTCTGTCCAAAAAATCGGACTTAAGACAACAAAAGAGAAGTTCATTCTTAGGTATGAAATTATAGATACGATTTTTTATGTAACATCAATGGCAGAAATTGTAATTCGAGACGAATTATAGAAATACCAGTTTAAATCAAAGACAGAAATTCATTTCGATTGAAATTTTTGTGTAGCCCAAGAACAGAAATTCTGAATTTGAGAAAAGACAGACATTAAGTCAAAAACAGACATTGTAATGTAAACCTAGGGCAGAAATCCTGTAGTTCTGGCTTGTAGCTCAAAAGCCAAATATTTTTCTTATAATAATTACATTTTTGCCTGTCTTTTTGCTCTATTCCAAATCATGACCATGTGGTGTCCTTTATAGAAGTTATTGCTTCATATATTCATCAAAGTAGGTGTTTGAAATATTTAAAAGGCTTTCTTTGTTACGTTTATTTGGCTTATTTTATGATGCTGTGTATTTAATATTTTGATTTTGACATGATAACGTTTTATAAACCGATGGTTGCTGGCTGTAGGCGCCATAAAGTATAACTCCTTGTCACGTTCCGCCCGAACCGAGCACGATCGGCCTAATGATTATTAAAAAATATATATTTTGTCAATTATCCCCTTTGTATTATACAAAATAATTATAGGTAAGTTATAATCTTTCAATTCAATTCAGTATACAATTTTTCATCAATATTTTCTTATGACGTCATCACGGAAAATTGTCGACTGTAAACAGACTTTTCAGACAACCAACTATTTGTGTTTATTCAAGGTCTCCATAACGTGTTCTCACACCAATTACCTGAAATGACGAAGGAATATATCTCGCAACTAGTTTTCGATCCGTAAGTATTACAGACCTGTAATTATGTAAAAAAAAATTTTTATTTATCTAAATCATTAACCTATGTGTAACTTGATAAACAACATAAATTTTGTTATAATTATTAAAAAACTTTCATGAAGCTAGAAAACTACAAATTGTTAAGAACCGCTCTGTCTTGTTTAAAGTTTGTTTTCTATTTCATCATTATAAGGCGCGAAAGTCCATGTTCACGTTTTCATGAATTAAAAAAAGCTGTTTTTCAAAGCCTAATTTACATAATTTATAAAGCCAAATTGTTGAAAACAAAACTCTACCCATTTTGTGCACTTTTAAATACAGTTCAGTTAACNGTGCACTTTTAAATACAGCTCAGTTAACTTTTTGTTTTTTTTTTTTTCAGTAAACACAAAACTTTGGCTTTGATTAAAGAGGGGAGGCCAATTGGTGGCATATGCTTCAGGACGTTTCATTCGCAGGTATAATTATTATTAGCACATTAGACAACTATGCTCATTCACTCAGTCATCAGGAGATCTTACCTAGTCTAAAGATGACAACGTTAATAATTTCATTAAAATTATTGTAAATTAAATTAAACCTTAATGCATTAAATTAAAATTTTAAATTTTATGAATATTTGTTACTGTTATTGCAATTTTGAAGTTTTTGTTATTTTAAAATGTACTTTCATTCACTGACTTAAGGTTGGATTTTATTTTCAATTATCTAAGTGTATAATTAAGTTATAAAAACCGCTTGTTAAAAATAACTTATTTTTCAGGCGAACCGTATAAAAATTAAACCATTTAATTTTTAATGACAATTTGTGTTGCCGCAGGGTCATTTTTTCCGATTTGAATATATATTTTTTGTAATATGAGATTATAATCTATTCTGGATTTTGCTGTGTCCTTAATAAAAATTTTGAATTCATCTGAAGCAGCAATATTTTCTAGTTTTTTCTTAATCTTTTTATAGGGCTTCAGTGAAATAGTATTCTGCGCTGTGACTTCTAACGAGCAGGTCAAAGGCTACGGGACACATTTGATGAACCATCTAAAGGATTATCATATTAGAAATAACATACTACACTTTCTCACATTCGCCGATGAATTTGCTATTGGTAAGTGTATTTCAAACCTATATGCTGGTCGATATGTGCAACTTCGTACCCCCAAGTTAAATATTTGCATTTTGATGCTGTGTAGAAACCATAGGACATAATTTACCTCTTACCTGGCCTAAAGGGTTTCCATCTTAAACTTATCTGTACTTACCATTTGGAAGAGACCACAATCAACTGCTTACCAATCAGCAATAAAAATGGATAAAAAAAAATTTCAAAGCCAAATCATTCATACATTCTCACAAAATTAAGTTTTTTTGATTAACGTCTTATAAATAGACGGCTGCAAGCACGAAAATCATGACTCATTGTTATGTCCGCCTGAACCGAGCGTGCAACCGAAAGCGCCGTACAAGCGTTGGAGAGGTGCGATCGGCCTAATTCCATTGTTTATAACAACAACAATTTCTCATCAATGTTTTCCTATGGCGTTATCACGTTACAGATGATAATTCATCTGTAAACCGACTTCACTTTCACCATATTTTTTCGTGTCTCATGTAGGGTACTTTAAGAAGCAGGGCTTCAGTAAGGATATTAAACTGCCACGGGCTATGTATGCGGGCTATATCAAGGACTATGAAGGCGCCACACTTATGCACTGCGAGCTCAACCCGCGAATTGTATACACACACTTCACAGCTGTTATACGAAGGCAGAAGGAGGTAAGAAGTACACCAACTTCACACAGACACACGAACATAACACCCACACCCACACACAACACACACATACACAACCGCAAGAATCTTTCACTAATATCGCTTTAAAACTGTAACGTTATTTTCCCGCCAATATTCCATTCAATTTCTCGGACTATTTACTTCAAACAAAAAAATATAAAACAAATGAGTATTTTATCCTTTATTAACACGGATGGTGTAATAGGTATCTGTTTATCACAGATAAATCTAAAAAACAGATCCGAGTTTGATTTCGCATCATATATCATTTTATAATAACCATCAATTATTGTAAATTTTTTTTTGCAGATTGTTAAGAAGCTGATCGATATGCGTCAAAAGGAAGTGCGAAAAATTCATCCTGGCTTGACCTGTTTTAAGGAAGGCGTAAGTAATATTTTGTCAAATTATTTCAAGCAAAGAAAAAAATAACATTTTTACCTGATTTTATAGGCTATACAAAAATATAAATGTGTGTTAATTATGCAATAAATTTTGCACGAGATAACTAAGGAATATAATTCCTACAAGTTTATCTATTTTGGTTTTTTACTAAAACTGTCGTATGTTCAGGTTCGCAGCATCCCAATAGATTGTATCCCTGGAGTCAGAGATGCTGGGTGGAGGGAAGCACGGGCTACGAGGGTGGCTCCAGATCCCGAACCTGACCCCTCGGCACTGCGGACAATACTACACGCGGTATGTGTAATCTTTCGTTGGTTCTTTGAAATGGACGAAGGGGATGGGGTTTTCGATCTCTCAGGGATATTTGTTTCATGAATTGTATATAACCTTCATTGTCCTTCAAAAAGATATGTAAAATTTCCTTTTATTTTAGCGGTCGGAAGACTTATTTAACTCCAATGGAAAGAAAACCACCTATGCCTTTTGAAATGAAAAAGTCAATGAAATATATTTTATACATTTATATATCCTGTTCAAATTTTTGAATCGTTATTATTGGTTATTGTTTTTTTATTCATAAACTTGGCGCTGACACGGTTGTAAAGAGGAATTGTTGTATTTTTTTTATTGAGTTTTGCTAAAAGGTAAACTGTCTAAAATAATATTTCTACTACTAAATTGTACCATCAAAGTATCTATGCGAGGACTTTGCAACGTCCCACAGCCGGGCATAGGTTTCCTCGCTCATAGGAGAAGTGTATATCTATAACGAAATCTTAAACTTTATTAGCATTTACTAATTTCAGGTGAAAAATCACGCAGCCGCCTGGCCTTTTTTGAAGCCCGTAGACAAAGCCGAAGTCCCAGATTACTACGATCATATCAAGTATCCCATGGGTAAGAACCTAGTTGCTTTTACTTTGCCTACTTAAGTTTAGTTGATTATTATCACCTGTTACTAAATTCGCCTGATTGTTATAAATCGAGTCGGTTAACCGAATTCGAAACATTAAAGAACGAACTCGTGCTGTTAGAAATTCACCTCTTTTGATGTGAGGGTGAAGTTCTTTAGTTCCATGCATATATTATATATATAATATCTGCATGGAACTGTTGAAGCGACGACGACGACGACGACGAAGCTTAATATTTTTAACCAAGTTTGATAAAAAGTATAAAATTATTTTGTAATTTATAATGGGTATCGTTTTCGTTAATAATAGATTGTATAGTTATGAATCATGCAATACAGAATGTATTTTATTTATCTATCTATATAAGTGATTACCTAATAATACCATGTTTAAATAATCAACATTCTGTTTTTTTTTCTTCGGAGTGTCAGTAGCTGTTAGCCCTACTGGCTTTTACAGCGTAACTGGAGAGAAAGACGAGCTCTTAGGGAGGTCGCCAATTTTCGAATACGGGCCCTTAAAGGGCAAGCTCTCATGGACATGCAATTCAAGAACGTCTCCTGCTAGATCGGGCCTCGGCTTGCAAACAACGTTATCATCAAATTACATATCCGACATGGGTGGTGTCCACGTCCGCGTGACGTCGGGAGCGGAGTCGCTTTGTAGCATTTGTGTTTCTATCGGACCCTACCTGATAAAGTAGTTTGTCGATTGTCTCGAGTCATCGAGGTCTCTTTTCCTAGCCGAATCATTGAAATCTCTCTGGAAATAATTTTTGGAGAGCGTTTTATTTAGGCCATTCTCATAAATTTATTTTGGAGCGTCACCAGTCGGGCCAGTCTGCATTCTGGCACACATTATTTTGTGAACTTATATGTAGGAATAAATAAATATTTTTGTCATGCATTGCTTCATATGCAAGTGTTTATTGTAAAAAAAAAATTGTGGCCATTTAAAAACTTTGTTACTTGTAATTTTTTGCTCTTCTTACTCAAAAGGTTACCGACCCCTGAACTAAACCAAGAAGACAGTTGAATAGGAATTGTTTTTTAATTTCTGTGTCATTGTATGGTATTGTGTGCAGACTTGCGTACAATGGGCGAGCGTCTGAAGGCGCGCTACTATTGCTCCCGACGGCTTTTTGTGGCTGACATGGCGAGGATCTTCTCCAACTGCCGCCTGTACAACTCGCCTGACACCGACTATTATAGGTATCTAAACTGATATTATAAAGAGAAAACATTGATGTCTTCCTATTTGTATATATTGTTACATAGAACGTTTAGCATAAACTTTTATAATAGAAAGTACACCTCTGTAGCTGTTGGATTATAAATGAAATTATTTTATAAATAGAAATTATATTTTATTCAACAGATGCGCGAACACACTGGAGAAATATTTTCAAGCGAAAATGAAGGAAAACGGCTTGTGGGACAAATGATCTCATCACTGCAAACAAATAATGAATCCGACTACGGAAAGTTACCTAACGTTTAGCAGGATTTTTTGATTGACTGTGATACTTGCCTTGTTTCGCTCACAAAGGTCCTGGGTTCAAAATGATACAAATTTTAGAAAACGTATGGGTAGTTAGCAACTAATGGTTGGCTTTGGCCGTGGCTAGTTCCAACACTACCAGCAAAAATGGGGCGCTAAGCAAAAAATTTACATTCATGTAAAATCTATTAATTACCTCGGTAAGCCCGATAAAATTTTACACGGTGTTATCACAAATGAGATCACGCTCAAATGTTGTATCAACTCTACTCAGTAAAAACATATATAGATCAGGGGTTGACAACCAGCGACACGTAAGCAAACAAATAAAAATCACGATAAATTTGGTTTAAAATGGAAAAAGTAATTTTATCTTAAACAATAAGTGTATGTAGCTTGCACCAAAATCCTCTTAACATTTATAGGTCGCATCAATGTCCTAGTAACATTTCTGGCCCGCTCCAAAGTCCTCGTAACATTTGTGGTAACATAATTTATCAACCATTATTGTATATGAATAGCACAATACAAAATTTTCATAATTATAAGAACACAGAAGAATCTACAATAGTCCATATTTTTGAAGTGAAACTCCTTTAGGCGCATGAGGGTAGAATTTTTACGGATGAAACGCGTGATTAGCGTCACGAAGATGTGCAGCGTTTTCTATCCTAATTCGTTTAAAGGATGGGAGTATTAATATTTACAAATAAAATGTGGCATTTCAACTTCAATTGAATATAACTATTTTTCATAAAATATAAAACGGAAATATTTCATAAATTCTCTTTTCTAAATTCAGAATTCATTAGCAAAATCCAACTAATAATTTCTAATATTGACATAAAACGCGTGGCATTTTTATTTACAATTCGCCATTTGAGATTTCAATCATTTGTATTAATTTTCGAATCTTAATATTTCAATGACAATTAAATTCCAAACTTATCTCGCTTTTTCTCTTCGTCTGAGTCTCGGAAATCTAAAGTTTTAGATTTGTATAAATATAAACAAGACTTAAAAATTAGTTTGCTAAAGACGTTTCACTTCTGACCTCTGACCTGTATACTTTTTACGCACGCACTTTTATTTTTTTTAAATTAAGATGATTATTGTAATCTGCATACTCTTTTCAACCATACTTTTTAATAAGAATTGTAAGTTTCATTCATACATTTCTTTAAACTAGATTATAATATTTTTCGCCCAAATTATGTAAAGATGTTTCATATCTCATTTATTTTACTTGCGCTATTGTCTTTTGTCCACTGCTAAGATGAATTGCACTTTTAATTATTTGGTTGCGTTTGAATTAACATCATGTAATAAAATCGAAGTATTGGTGGAACATATTTTAAACCTTTTTGTTTTGTTAAATTGGTGGAAAAAAGTTAATGACAAATAAATGACTTTTATTTTATCCTATATTTCGCGAATGCCGCTACCACGCCACATTCTTATGCAGTCTATTATCAAATTAGGTTTGGTATTCTCAAAGTAAAATCTAGTATTACCGGTCTATATACATTAGCATAGATAGAAACCTAGACCTACATGTTAACTTGAAATTAAGGTGATATATACTACAACATCTAATTATGAACTTCATAAACTCATCAACATAAATAGAAACCTCAATTCTTTTAAGTGAGATATCAATAGTTGGCATTGTATATTGCTCACTAAAATTAAAGTCAATTACATAGAAAGCGACCTTTAAATCATTTACGTAAGCTGTTAACAGATGGCGCTGTATATCGTTAACTAAAACATTGGCCTACATCAACGAGCATACACTCCAGTGAGATATAACTAGATGGCGTTATATATAGTTAAACAAAATTTAGAGCTACCTAGAAAGATACCTTTAAATGTTTTATGCGTGCTTTCAAAAGATGCCGCTGTATGTTGTTAACGAAATTATTTGTCAAAGTTGACGCCATCTAGGAAAAACTTAAACCCATCACAGTAAGAAACCTCTCAATCTTACGTGAGATATCAATAGAAAGCGCTGAATATTGTGAAATAGAATTAATGTTGCATATAAAGAAAGCTTTCGATCTTTGAACGCGAGCGTTCAGAAACTAGCGCTTTATATTGTTAACGAATTTATTTATGTCAATCTACGCTATTAAGGATGAAATTCTTTAAATCATCGCATAGAAAGAAACCTCAAAATCCATTACATGAGATCTATAGATGCGTTGGATATTGGTTAAATAAAATTAAAGTCATGTTTTATGCAAATTTTCAATAGATGGCGCTGTATATTATTAACTAAATTATTGTCAAAGTCGACGCCATTGTAAAACGTGAGATCAGTAGGCAAGGAATATTGTTCATTAAAATGAAAGTCATTGCAAGAGACCTTAAAATCTTCAACGAGAGCTTTCGACAGATAGCGCTGTTCAAGTTTTCGTAAATATGTTTATTAATTAATTATTATTTGAAAAATTGTACAACATTTTATATCGAGAGGAAATTGATTGAATTATAATTATAATAATAATAATAATCATTTATTTTCAGAAAACTTAAAAACGTTCCATTTTTTGTTAGTTACATTTGAAATAAAATAAGACTATTTTAGTTAACTGTTAGTAGGTGACTCTTAAATCTATGTTAGTTAATATAATTAATGAATTTACAAACTAAGGCTGACTGCCAGTGTGCCTTAATGACACTATCTTGTCTGTCAGCCATTATCCTCAGAAGAATTATGAAAGCCAATTTCTTTATTCAATAAATTACACTTAATTAATCAAATTAGATTTTTTCAAAGTAAGCTTAAAAATAAAACACAAATTTCAATACTGTATAGGTTTTCTTTAATTTTCAACACGTATTGTACACACTCGTGGGTACGATAAGAACATCAATAGAAGGGAATGTAAATATATTTTTTACATGAAATCTGTTGTTATATAAAGTACATACCAGTCTCCTTGTTAATATTAAATCCCAATGGATTTCTTTATAATAAGTACCTTATGTGGTATCGTAAGTAATATCTTAAATGCTCACTTAAACAACATTCTTAAAAATATATAAGAACAAATGACATCGCTTTTAGTTTTCTCGTTTGTTTTTCCATGAAAACTCCTTCCTTCCTTTATCTCAAATGAATTATTTTTTAGTTTCGTGAAATTTGAGATATGAATAAGATAGTAAACACCTAAAAATATTCAATATTTAAATCTATTTAAAAAATTGACAATTAAGTTGTAAATTTTATGTTTATTAAAATTGTAAATTGAGGCAGAAAGCGTAAGGCCGTTGTAACATTTGGTTTATAAAATATTTTTTATAACTACCGTCCTAGATATTTTATAGAGAAAAACGTAATGAAGTATATCTTTTATGAATTTTGTAAGATTTGTTTGCAATCGTAGCCTCAATTAGTCTAGATAATCGATTTGAAAAAAGAAATATTTTCCATGGAAAAACATACTTAAGAGATGTTACCTAAAAAATGGGAGCCACCATTAATCAGTATTGAAAAGGCCAATGGTTTGTTATTATTAATAGAAATATCATATATCCATAACATGTTTTATTTGCCTTGGACAGAAATTTCGAGGTCCCAATAAATTTTATAACACCTAAATCTCTTATCATCAGATAAAGTATTAATAATATACAATTATCAATAATTTATCAAAGAAAAGGTTTTTATATACTGCTATCTGTGTAGAGTATACAACAATTTCCATAGAGAATGTATTAATTTTTTTTATTTTTGCATGCCAAAAATTTTATTTCATAGGAAAATAGAGAAGTCATTCTATCAACTTGTATAACACTGTTAACAGTTGAACGTTACATTATAATGAAATCAAAAGCATTTATAATTACTTTAATATTAATCTTATGAAAAATTGCATCACTTTATAGTTCATAAGCCTTATCAATGCTGATTTATTTCGGGACATGTGTAAATAGAACTAAAAATCTAGGCACAATTAGGTACATATGTTTTAAAAGCGACATAATTCGTAGATAAATTCAGACTAGATTTAGATATACCTACCATTTAGAGCCACGAAATTATAACGAACTAAAATAAAAACTAACGCTATTTCCTAGCAACTGAAGATGGTTGTGTAACATGGCCTAGCAAAGCAATACTATAATATGTATATAAACATAGTATATATTGACTCGTATCTTAAACAGTGAAGCGGTGACAAAATTGTAAAACATCAACAAAAAGTAAATTGTCCACTCAAATTATAATTAATTGCATACAAAATATCTGTGGATGTCTTATGAACTTGTCTATAGTTTTGAATTTCAACAAATTTCTTTGAAAACTGTGTATTTTAAAATATAGGTTATCTTTGCAACCTTGATCTTTTTCATGTCTAATTTGACAGTTAAACCAAAAACATCTGTCCCGCAAATGAATTTAAAATCAAAACAATAGACTATTATTTATTAAAGACATTCCACAGATTTACAAATTACCTGTCAACCAAAGTGATTATTTTCGTTTAAACGTTTTATTTATTTTTTAATGACATCAAAACAAACACAGATCGAATTTTTAATGAAGTTAATAGAATACACCACTAAAAAGTAACAAAATTCCAATTATAGAAAAAAATGGATATATCTCAAACCTTATATTTATTTTTTTCTTTCGATCACTAAACCACTGCTCACGTAATTACTACTGGGTTATTTTTTTCGTTGACATAAATGGCGACCTTTGAAATTTATTACATTTTAGGCAGTTTTATTAAATAGCAATAACGTTTTATTTGCATGTAATCTTTTTTAGAGAGAAGGTAATTAAAAGGCTGCATTCAATTATTTTTAAAATGGTATTTACGAAGTAATAAGTTATGAATAACAACGTACTATAAATTCTACGAAAATCAGAAATAATCTTTAACTATGGTGAAAAATTATAATACTTTTAACAATGCCCAATATACGAAAATAAATTGATTTTATGTGGTTCTGTAATCCTGGACATTCCCTAAAATAGTTAAGGAGGCGAAATAGTTAAGTTTAAAGTTAAAAACTTAATTAAGTGGATGTTTTGTAAAAGACAATCCTTTATTTTAACAAAAAAACTAATTTTAAATTCATTTCATGTGCTGTTGTTTTTCTTTTTTCAAATTGACTTAGGTAAAAAAATAGAGATAAGAATCGCTTTTTGGTCAACAGTTTACCAGTTAAAAAGGTCACAGCAGAATTTATTGTACTTTTTTTGGCATTTAGCAACAAATCAATATCAATCAACAGTTGAAGCTCACAATTTATGTAGTGTTGTTTTTTTTTTTATTGACATAAATTAAAAATAGACACACCGCTTTTTCTAGTCCTAATTTTTTTTTATCTTCTGAACTTTTTTAAATTACTAATCTGTATCGAATTCTTTCAAAAGCCGCCATTTTGTCCAGCTATGTATTAATGTTGGACGGACGATCCTAACTCAAACGTATTAATAATATTAAAGGGCCACCACAACCAATGTATCAAGCATCCGAAATGAAATTTAATGAAATTAGGACATACAATTATGAGATCATCCAAATGAATTTTAAGTACAATTTCGAGGGCTCGATTTTAATGGCATTTTAATTGTGTAACTGCGCGCAAAGAGTATGATGAATCTTTGTGGGCAGATACTTCGTTTTTATACACTTTTAACATTGTAATCATAAATTGACGCTAACGGATTAGAATGTTAAATACTCTTAATAAACAATATTGCTAATTTACGACCATTTCGTTTCCTAAGCTATCGTAGAAGAAGTAGAATAGTATTTGAAATCAACGAACTAACAAACTACTTTAAATGAACATCTTTAACTTTTTCTTGTACAATTTTTCAGTTCAAATGATAGTACAGCCTTCCCTAGCACGATATATTGATATTGTTTAGATATTTTTAATTGCGACACTATCACCTTTTCAATATTTATTTTAATGTCAATTACTTAAATATTCGATTTTTATATCATTAAACTGAGAGTATTTCTGGTGTCAATTTTATTATAATTGACGAATCTAAATCCATATGCTCTGGATTTACTAGATACTGGTGTAATTAAAATTTAATTACTTTTATATATTTAACAATAAAACTTCCAAAAGTGTATTTGATTTGTCAAATTCCGACTATATTGATAAAATAAAGATTGTAAAATGTTTCGATGTATCGATATTTTTCACGATTATATCGATATATTTAATCCTACAGTCTATGGATTAAATCGATACAGACAAAATATAATGAGAGCTGCAATATTAAATGAGCATAGGCCTTACTAAAGTAGGAAATTTTTTACATACTACTTTCTTCCTTATTAATGAATAATATGGTATATGGTCCCATAATATTATAGTTGCTTAGCTTAATAGCATTTATTTTAAAACATAATAAATCCTTTAACGTCAATTTTGATCTACATTTTTATTAATTTTCACGTAATGGACCTATATGCTTACAGTGCAAAAGTGGCCTAACTAATTTATTTTGTGATATTTTTATACAAACCAAATAAGACTAAATCGATTTGTCATATACAACATTTCATTTTTAAAATTGGTCTTCAGGAGATTAAAGACCTAATCGTGATCCTATATTATGCCGACAGATTTCGCAATTATAAAATATAAATTGCAATTTTTTTTTGTATATTTGTAACTCAATCAGGCAATTCCAGTTCGTAACCCTTAACCCATTTATGCGAAACCAATTTGTGAACCAGGTTAGCACATATTCATATCGTCAAGAGACCAAGATGTAGTTGGCTGAAGCAGCAGAATCGAAATCTATGAAAATACGAGTTCCATTTATATATTTCAGTTAGCTTATAATTTGGATCCAATTTTAAAGTCGATTCATGCGAAGTCGCTGGCATACACTAGTCTGTTGTATACTACTAGAAATTTTTCAATAATTTATTTTTAAAATTCTATTTTCTAAGTCACTTTAATATATACCTTTGTATGATGTACATATTATACGATCGTATAACAGGATATAATAAACGAACTTTAATATAATAGCATTCAATCTGAATGAAATAAAATTAAATATACTACAATTTGGATGCAAATCCATAAGCAAATAGCTGTAGACTAGCAGAATCTCAGTCGCAAATTGGATACAAACTCACAGGCAATCTGTATCGGCTAGATAACTTTAAACAACTTGGAAGTGAACTTAGTTGTCGGTTAGGCGATTTTAAGCCGTTTATTGGGTGCAGATCTATAGGTTAGGTGTATTGGAGCCAAATAATGGATGCAAATTTTTAAACAAATTAACTTTAGTCAATATGACTGACAGCCGCAAATTGGATGAAAACCTATTGGCTACACGAATGAGCTTCAAATTGGATGCAAACTTGTCGGTTGGACGACTCAACGCCGCAAATTGGATGCAAACATGTGGGTTCGATAACTCTAAGTCGCAAATTGGATGCAAACCTATCGGCTAGATGAATAATCCGCAAATTGGATTCTAAGCTATCGGCTAGGTGACTCTGAGCCGCAAATTGGATGCAAACCTATCGGTTAGATGACCAATCCGCAAATTGGAAGCAAATCTATCGGCTAAATGACTCTGACTGGCAAATTGGATGCGAACTCAAGTCAGTATGACTAACTAGACAAAAATTCTTGGCAAAGTTTAGTAAACTTGGTTATTTATAGGTTACCTTTGTCATATATAAGTTTTTGTTTAACTTGGTCAAATGTAACATTTTATTTATTTTTTAAATTTAAGTTAGGTCACTGTTACACTGTGAGTACTCTTTGAAATGGTCCTCCTGCTCGTTCTTGCCGTGACGCACTGACAAGGACGTTTCAAGTCGTTGACTAGGCGGAGTCGCGGTTTTACACTAAACTAAATAGTACAATTAATAAAAAAATATCACTTGTCATCCACCGTAACTATCACTGGAAGTCATTTTTTTCGTTTTTTTTATGTGAGTATTTTTCGTGGTGATTTCGTAAATGAACACATCACTTCGGGGTTACACATCACACTCGTGGTGGCGAAGCCCGCGAGGCCGGGCCGGCGGAGCGTGGTGGGCTCTCAGTCTTGAGGAGATGTGTCGGAGTTGATGGAGACGGTGTCCTCGCGGGAACGTTCAGCTCGTTCATTACGCGATGGTGACCCGCCACATGATCTATTGAAAAAAGGAAAAGCTATTAAACACTATTATATAGGTATCTCCTATTCATATTATATACTGAGGGCACCGAGGGATATCGGACGAAATTATCTGTCGTGCCTGAAGACCAAAGTCTTTGAACAGTGCGTGTTGCCAGTGATGACCTGCGGTTCTGAGACCTGGTCGCTGACTATGGGCCTCATGCGGAAGCTCACAGTCACTCAGCGTGCGATGGAGAGGGCTATGCTCGGAGTTTTTCTACGTGATCAAATTAGAAATGAAGAAATCCGTAGCAGAACCAAAGTCACCTACATAGTCCTACGAATCGCGAAGCTGAAGTGGCAATGGGCAGGGCACATAGTCCGAAGGACCGATGGACGTTTGGGGCCGAAGGTGCTAGAGTGGCGACCCCGCACTGGACGGCGCAGTGTAGGGCGACCCCCACAAGGTGGACCGATGATATAAAGAGGGTCGCCGGAGCCGCTGGAGCCAGGCGGCGCAAGATCGGGCTTTGTGGACGTCATAACATGAGACCATGTCCAGCTGTGGACGTCCATCGGTTGAAGCGAATACGACAACGACGATTCATATTATAATATCGATGTAAATACGTATAAAGAATCTAGTACAAAATGCCAATTTTTTAAGACAATTATTACTGTATTGTACTGTATAAGAAAAATATCACAGAATGAGAAATGGGGTGATATTAGCATCTAAATTAACAAAAAAATGTCTGGATTGTAATTTGATCGTTTATTCTTAGAGACCGTCGATATTATACTTAATCATATTTGTTTAGATAGCAACTCAATAGATCCGCAATAACTCCATATGTCCAAAATAACTCAATAGGTCCAGAAATAACTCAATATGTCCAAAATAACTCAATACGTCCAAAATAACTCAGTAGGTCCCTAATAACTATGACGCATTGGGGCCCAATGAAGGAGAACAATTACTTTTGATCTTGAGGAAATCTTATACACTAGATCTGCAATAACTCAGTACATATACTATGTGCATTCAGGAGCATTAGTGCATATAGCTCAATAAGTAAAAAATAACTCAGCAGGACCGCAATAACCGTCGCATTGGGGCCGAATGAAGCAAAAGGAACACTGTGTGCATTCACGATAATTAATGCGAAGTCAAAGTCAAAATATCTTTATTCAAGTAGGCCTATTACAGCCCTTATGAATCGTCATGCATAAAGCTCAATAAGTAAACAAAAACTCAGTAGGTCCACGATCACTGTCGCATTGGGGCCCAAGGAAGCAAAAGAAGCACTATGTGTATTCAAGATCATTAGTGCATATAGCTCAATAAGCAAATAACAACTCGGCATGTCCACAATAAGTGAAGGTGGTACCTGTCGGGCGGCGGGTCGGTGCGCGCGGGCACGAGGTGGTCGGGCGATGCGGCGCGGCTCGAGCGCTCGCTGCCGGCCTCCTCGTACGAGTTGTCGCTGGTTAGCTGCAACAAACAATATAACATATTAGTAATCAAAATCATTTTTATTCAAGTAGGCTCAAGACGCTCTTTTAAATCATCATTAGTCTGTCCGTTGTTAACAAATCTACCACTGATTCGGATAGTTGATCCCGCTGAGAAGAAACCGGCTAGAAACTCCTTCAAACATAGTTTTTGTACGTTACAATATGTTTAGCTTCCTGCACCAGGTTGTGGGCTGTGTGGAGTCTCCTGCTTGGCGGATGTGCGGAGCGGCTGTTGACTCGGCACACCGCACTCTAGCAGAATGACCGGCTTGGGGATCACAGTGCCATCTCATGGTATCCCTGGTTGGAAGTGATCTCTCTTTGTCGAGCGTAGTTGGTGCTATGCTCGGTGGGGAGTCACGTTAGAGTGTCCTTCTTTTGTGAGTCTGTCATCTTGCAGAAGGAGGTATTAGAGAAGGAAAGGGAAATTGCGGTCGATGCTCCTCTCGGCCGCCGAAGTAAGGGTGCCAGAAGGTGCAGTTTTTGCCCGTTTGCTTCCCATTCCTTGAACCCCCGGGCCTGATTCATCCGGAGTGCCAGAACTGAATGCATCAGCAAACATCTAGCCCCCAACATACAGGTGAAGAGGGTTCCGCTGGGTTTTAGTGGGCATTCTGGTGTAACCAGCGAGCCCCACACTGCCGAATGGAGGTTAACTTCATCCAACATGCACAAAAAATGATTAGCTTTCATGTGCAATTGGAATCAAGTCCAAACATCTTTGTCACTTCAATAATCTTCAAGATTATAATATGCCTTTTGTGATAGGACGTGTTTATGGAGGCAAAGCCAGCAGTGATTCGGGTATCTTATTAAAAATGCGTATGCTCAACCCGACAAAAGATTTCTGAATCTACTTCACTCTAAAATATGGCATTGCAAGTCAGTTTCTATTTCTTGTATTAAAATTGTGTCACTTGCTCTTTTTGCTGTATAAGGGAATATCATCACGAAATAATGTTATTCAGGTATATTGCGACGGTATTGTGAGAATTGATGTTTCTTTGAATTTATCTCTTAGAGAAGCACGAGATCCTATTGATATATGGCACGTATTTCTCTTTTTTGTAATATAAAGATAGTTTCAATGTCTGCCGCCTTAACCCATAAATACATGCCATAAGACATGCTATGAAAATAAGCGAAATACACCATTTGAGCAGTTTCAACATCAGTGTATTGTCTCACTTTTCTAACGTCATAAAAATCATGCCTGAGCCGAGCGTGCAAGCGATAGCGAGGCGCAATCAGTTTAAGCATTGGCCTTGTGACGCAGCTATCGTGTAACAATTAATCTAAGATTAATAATGTTTACTTATGACAAAACTATCACGTTGTCCGTAAACGGATTTTTATCATTAAAGTAATAGCAAAATTAATAAATAAATTGTTTTGTCGCAATTAAACCTTTAGTCATGAGTTAACCTAGCCGGGTACACCTAATTTAACGGATTTAAAATCCCCATGTATCAGTTTTAATTGAATAACTTGAATATTAGAAGATGTACTTTCTTCATATTTTTTTATAATCCTGAAATCGTTATAAAGAAACCTGTTCGCGTTTCTTTTTTGAAGTGAAACCTTTTTAGGCACACGAGGGTAAATCTTTTACGGATAAAACGCGTGACTAGCGTCACGGATATTTGCAGCGTTTTTTATGTTAGTTCGTTTGAAGGTTAGGTAGTTTTAATATTTACAAATAGCATGTGGCATTTTAATTTGCCACTCGTCATTTAATATACTAAAACTTAAGGTAAATAGCAGGCTATTAACGTCCCACTTTTGGGCACAGGCCTCCTCACTCATATGAGAGAGGGTTTTTGGGCAACTTCGGGCAAATATTGAGAAAATCTTAATAGAAAACTCAATATTGTTTTTTTTAATTGGCCCGGGACTAGAACCCTAGGACCTCATGTCTGTAGTCGAACATGCTAACCATTAGACCAATGAGGCAGTTTTATATATTGCTAATATATTCTCTTTTCAAAGTTTTATATTTTAAAAAATAATAATTTCTAATAGTGACAAAAAACACATGACATTTACAATTCGGCATTCGAGATTTCAGTAAATTATTTGTATTAATTTTCGACATTTTTAATATTGTAATGACCATTTAATGCCTAACATATCTTCCTTTTTCCAAAGTCTCGAGAAAATCTAAAGTTTTACATTTGTATAAATATAAACAAGACAGTAAAAAAAAATAGTTTGCCAAAGAAGTTTCACTTCTGACATGTGTACTTTGTACGCTCGCACTTTTACTGCTTTTTTTATACCTTAAGGCTCCGGCTTTAAGGTGAACCAAAAGTGATAATTATGTCCTAAAATAAGTTGAGCTTTCAACTATAGTCTCACCTGACGCTAACTCACGATGGAGTCTTAGATGTACCGCATTAACCTGGAAGAGGTATTGAGAAAACATGTAGGAAAAACATATCAATTTTTTTTAGAAAGTTGTACAGCTTATGTCGCTTAGTGAAAATGCAGCTTTCTAATGGTGAAAATTTTTATAAATCGGGGCTATAGTCTTGTGTGAAAACGTAATAATCATACATACAAACAAAAACACAAATGTTTGCTCTTTATAATATTATTTTATATATTACCAATGTGAGCGGGTGACGGTTCCTTCCCGGACTGAGTGAACTCCTCGCCTCTTCCACTTCTAGCTGCAGTATACTCTCTTGACTGCCCGTAAACTGAACACAAAATAATTATAAGTCATTAATAATAATAATAATACCCCGTATATACCCCGGAAATGTGGTCGTCGATGCCTACTTAGCGCTAAGACCATGCATAATTGGGAGATATCCAGCCTCAGAACCTATTTTGAAACCAAGAGGGAGAGCCCGATGCATCTGGAAGTCATAGAATGTGACAAAGGGCACACTCCGCTATCCTTGGCCAACAAGGGTTGGCAGAGACCGGCAGTGCTAAGCACCTCCGACAGGGAGGCCGTGTAGAAGGGAAGGAGATGCACGGACGGTCCTCCGTGCAATGGCTGCGCTTCGGTGACCTCTTTGGGGAAACCGAAGGTTTTGTCTGTGCAATACAGGATCAGGTGGTCAAGACGAGGAACTATCCAAAGTACAATCTGAAGGATGGCACTCACGACATACGTCGAGCCTGTCGCCATCCGGGTGAGTCACTCAGACATGTGCTTTCGGGTTATTCCGCCCTAGCCGACACTGAGTATCTGCACGATACAATCAAGCAGCCAAAATCCTTCATCAAGAGCTCGACCCGTAGTACGGTCTTCTTGACGAGAGGTTGCCGTATTATAGGTGCCAGCCGGTGCCAGTACTCGAACGCGACGGTGTCCGAATCTATTGGGACCGGTTCATTATCACGGACACGATCTTACTGGCCAACAAGCTTTATATCGTGATAATGGACCGAGTACAGTCTTTTGTATTGTGTGCGTATGTGTGTGAATGTCTATGAGTGTTTGCTGATATTTTTGTCTCTATGTGTGGATGTAAGTGTGAGTGCTTGTATATTATTGTATACATTTTGTGTGTTAGTATTTCATTTACAGATAAGGGTCTGTTTTTGGATATAGGCTTCCTTCTATTATAAGTCATTATAAAATCATTATTTTGCTCGATGTAGCTCAAGTTTTCGAGGCACACCGATAGCCTATACATTTTGGAACAGTTGTTATCCCTTACTTCTGGTTCTAAAACTGTATGTTTACTATGGATACCATCTCATTTGGATGTGGTAGGAAACGAGACGGTAGATAGCCTAGCTAAACAAGCCTGTATAGATGGCGAGAGGCACCTAGATTCAGATTTTTCAGACATATTTGGGCAAGTCAAAACCGATGGAAATTTTGTTGGTTCGAGAATGGGAATATTAATAGAATAGACCTAATAATAGCTTCATTCCGGACAAATTTTCTCAAATAAATTTGCAAATTTAATTAGAAAATCTGACACTTTCAATTGCTCCACATGTGAGGTAATTGAAGATATTTTTCATGTCTGCAACTTGGATGTAAGTTAGATATAGTTGACATCATTACCATATTAGCACAACGCAAGTGTAAGAAGTTAAAAAATGCATTTAAATTAGTTAAAATTTAAATGCATTTTTAGAGAAGATAAGTTGAATTTATTTTTAATTGTTTAACCAACGGAGAGACTTAGTCGCACAGTGACTAAGCTCCCTAAATAAAGAGGAAAAAAATATATATTAATTTATTTTCTACTAATATTATTACCACAAATCCGTAGTACTTCAGTATATCCATCTTGCACATGGGACACGTACGGTGTTCCAACAACCAGGGGTCGATGCAATTCTTATGGAAGTCGTGACTGAAATAAACATAAAGTAACAATCTATAATATAAAAATGAATCGCAAAATGTGCTGGTAAGTGCAAAACTCTACAACGCCTGGACTAATTTTGCCAATTCTTTTTTTAAATGTTCGTTGATGTCCAAGGATGGTTTTTACGGGGAGAAAAGTTGGAATAATTGCAGGGAAAGCCCCCTAAAGACAGACCTTTTCTGTTTCCCATACAATCGTTTTCTAACTAAAATGTAGAGTCAATTTGACCTTTATCGCTATTCAATAAAATTCATAAGAAATTACTCACTGTTTTCCTACCGTCAAAGAGTCAATTTACACTTTATTACCGCTGCGCAAAGTTCAAAATCAATTGAAAAATCACAAAATGTAAGAGCTATAGATCATCAGTACTGCTGTAATTTAATTTAGAAAATCATTCGTAAAACTGAAATCTGCCACATTCCAAATCTTTTTGACAGAACTAGGTCTTTCGGGTCTGCTAGTTTATTATAAAACTGGCCTGGATTGTGTATCTTAAACTACGGCGACATATATTTCATGCTTATACAACTTTGCTGTCTGTGCTTCTGCTTTATAAACCTCTGATATCTTCTAAGATATCCAGTTAAATGTAATGCTGTTAAGGGCAGTTTTGATCTACATGAAACATACAACGTTTGTAACGTATTTAATTGGTTAAGGAATTACACTGTATTGCATGGTGCATATGGTAAAGTTAATAATTATTTATATTTCATTGAAAAGAAAATGAAACCTTCACTCATTGCTTTAGAGTATATTTTAAAATAACAATGGTAGCTGTTACTATTATAAAATATCAGTTACTATTATTGCTATTTTGATGTTTTTTGTTGTTTCAAAATGTATTTTAATTCAATGGATTAAGACTCTATATTATTTAAAAAACTATATTTTAGGTCCTGTTTATATTTATACAAATCTAAAACTTTAGTTGTTATTAACATAGTAAAAGTGTCGAAAATTAATTGAAAAAATTTATTGAAGACGAATTGTAAATAAAAATGCCACGTGTTTTTTGTCAATATTAGAAATAAAAAATTAAATTTTGTTTCATGAATTTAAAGTTTAGAAAAGGGAATTTATGAAATTTAATATTATATGAAAAATAATATTTAAAATGACGAGTGGCAGATTAAAATGCCACATGTTATTTGTAAATATTAAAGCTACCTAGCTTCAAACGAATAAAAAACGCTGCACATCTTTGTGACGCTAATCACGCGGTTCATCTGTAAAGATTTTACCCTCATTCGCCTTAAGAAATTTCACTTTGCCATCTTTAATTGAAATCCGTTGAATAGTTAAAAAAGATCTAAGGTAAGTGTATTTGGAAACCAATAGCTCATCACGATTTGAATAGCAGGTAGTGAAACATAAAGGTTTTATCAATATGACTCACCGACAAGGAAGTGAGCGGAGCGTCTCTGACACCTTGTATGGCTCGATGCAAATCGCACAACACTCGCCGTCACCTTGCACTTCCTGTAAACATTTTAACTTATGAACCAGACCGTGACCCTTTGTTTTTCGAAGTGTGTAGTTGCTGTTAGCCCTACTGGCTTTTACAGCGTAACCGAGAGGGGTGGCGTGGCGGGCCCGTAGAAGGTCCCGGCTGCGTCGTGGGGAAAACGTTGCTCTAAGGGCGCCTCCAGTGAGGCTCGGACCTAGGCTTACAGTAACGTTTGCTGCTGCTAAAAAGGGGTAAACTGACAGTGCTTAGTCTTAACGCCCATGGGTCCGCGACTGGGAGCCGCGACCAGGGTGTGTCAGATAGTGGGGACCTCGTCTTCGCCGGCGAAGACGCTGTGTATGTGTCTTAGTGTAAGGAGCATTGTCAATACTAATCTGGTCGTCTGGGTCGTCAAGGACGTGTTGGGGCCCCCTCTTCCTAGGCGAGCTGTTGAGGCTAGTTTCATAAGAGGCGGCGTTTCTAATAAGAGGGTTGGGGTTACTGATGGCTCTCTTGAAGTAGTCTACGGAGAGCATTTTGAAATGAATGTTGACCGTTACGAGGTCGAGATCTCTGTGGATAACGACGTTGCGCATGAACCAGTAGGCGTCCGTGGCTATGCGCATGAATTTGTTCTGCAGCGTCTGGAGTCGAACCAGCGGGCGTGCAGGAACGTGAGCGAACACTGAGACCGTGACCCTTGTCTTTTTAATTTATGGAGGACTAGCAATGCCCCGCGGTTTCACCCATGTAGATATCGATCTCGTGACAGTGGAGAGTCTAATTTTCTTAGTTTGATATTTTTAAATTCATCATATCTTTTGAACGGAATGTCCGATTTTAATAATTTTAAAAGTGTTTTACAGGTCTCTAACAATATAATAAGGATTAATACAGAGGTATGATTATTGTCGGCACTTTTATTAACTTTTAAAATATAGAAAAGTAGTTATAGTGGCATAATTGCAGTAGTTGGACATACGGTATCGCGGACTTTTTTTTATAGATATTAATACGTTCTGTAATATTGTAGAACACTTTTTTGTTATATCATTAATAGTTTTCGCAGCACACGCGATAACAGTTTTTTTTGTTTTACCTCTTGGGTTACATTAATGCATTTTTTAGGGATCCCTATATTTTTTTTATGAAAAGTAATATACCCTATATCATTCAGTGAAAATGCATCTTTCTACATACAGAAACACAAATGTTACCTGTTTATAATATAATAGTTTAGAACTTTAGACAGAGTTGCTTAAAATAAAGAGTAACAAGTTCCAAAACAAAGTATAAATAGTCAAATAAAAATTGAAAAGATCGTTTCTATTAACTTGATTGATGAAACACGAAAAAGCAATCTTATTTCCAACTTCTTAATAATATAGGGTTTATGAATTACTTACTCTATCATCCGTTTTTAAACTCTTCACGGGTATTTTGGATAACGCTTTCTTTGCAGCACAGCATAGTCGTTTCTGAAATTATATTTCCATTTCAAATATAATCAAAATAAAATCGTCGTCGTCGTCGTCGCTTCAACCGATGGACTTCCACTGCTGGACATAGGTCTCACGAAATGATGCCCACAAGGCCCGATCTTGCGCCGCCTGGCTCCAGCGGCTACCGGCGACCCTCCTTATATCGTCGGTCCACCTTGTGGGGGGTCTTCCTACACTGCGTCGTCCGGTGCGGGGTCGCCATTCCAGCACCTTCCGGCCCCAACGTCCATCGGTTCGTCGGACTATGTGCCCCGCCCATTGCCACTTCAGGTTCGCGATTCGTAGGGCTATGTCGGTGACTTTGGTTCTGCTACGGATCTCCTCATTTCTGATTTGATCGCGTAGAGAAACTCCGAGCATAGCCCTCTCCATCGCACGCTGAGTGACTCTGAGCTTCCGAATGAGGCCCATAGTCAGCGACCACGTTTCCGATCCGTAGGTAAGCACTGGCAACACGCACTGTTCGAAGACTTTAGTCTTCAGCCACTGAGGGATATTGGACGAAAACGACGACTTGACGAACCCCGACGACTTGACCTGGCAAAATAAAATCATTAAACCTTAATTTTATTTTACACAAAATCCTTACCGACAGTCTGTCTTTCGCGTGAATGTATCTGAACCGTTGGATGTAGTAGAAGACGAGCCACGCCAGGGAGATGACCATCAGCACAATGAACGATATCGACACGAATAGAACCGATGTCCTGAAAGATCAACATGTGAAATTAATTTATTTTATACATTTAATTATTATTTAACAGATACGTAAACAATTTTGACCATAGAGAGGCAAAGGGATAGATGTGATGCTAGCAACGAATGCTAAGAATACCATGGAAACGACTAATGTATCAATCATGAGCCAGTTTCGAATAAAAACTCAATGCATTCTCTCATATTTAGATCAAAAAAGGGGCAGAAGCAACAAAAGTTTCAACGAAAAGTTAAGGTGGTTGCTAACATAGAAGGCAAATGATCACCAAGAACATGGAATGATCTATTAAAAGACTAGTTCTCATCTAAATTCACGCTGCGACAGATGATAGAGAAGTCCGAAGACTATAATCAGCTATTTGGCTTAGCGTTTATGAGAAAGCCTTTTATTGCAGAGATGCCCAATTGACTAGCGTTGCATAGAAATTCTAGTGTTCAGGATCAATAATTGTATATGACAGTAAGACATACGCTGGTCAGAAACCAGCGGAAGCAGATCATCCGCTTTAGATACAACCTTTTAAGTACTCGTGTGTAATTATTCATATGTAAGTTTATCGCCTACCCTCAATTAATAAATAATATTTCCTTTTTTAATCAACGGTTGCCTGGAAGAAATCGCCACCCTAGCGATAAGGCCGCCGTTTATTCAAATTTATATAGTATCCTAGATTAAGTTTTTGTATTTTCTGTATGCATAATATAAATTTGTATAAAAAAGAGTAAAATAATAAATAAATAAACCTTGATGGTGAGCACGACCCTCAGACATGAGGAGCCGACCCTAAAGAGAAAGGGGTGTTATAAAGTAACCTGTATATCGCAGTGTGGTATACTCGTAAGTGTGTAGAACTTGAAGTAAATTAAGAGATAGGACAGTTTTTGACTTAATTTGAGCAAAACAACCAATTCGTTATACAATCCACCTTTTTTGGTATGATCGCATTAATACGAAGACAACTACGTGCTGTGAAAGCATGTATCGAAATGATAGAAGTAAAACGAAACAAGTTGTTTTAGTAAACATTTATTTTATATTAAGTTTACACTAAATCTGACGATCGTTTTGTCAAAAAGTGTGTTTAAATGGACTCAAAATAGAGTAGAGAGGAGAAATCTCAAGGTAGAGAGGAGATTCCAAAGATGACCTGACAAAGAAAAGTGTTATCTCATTTTGGGAGGGCAGACCCCACTTTAACTGGAAAAAGCGAATGCTGATGATGATAAAATTGCCAGTACATGTCCGGAGTTAAAAAGGTTGCTTTCTGGGGTGTTTTTTTTTTATTTTCAGCGGTAAGATTTGTTCATAAACTGAATTTACAAGGTGTTATTAGGCCGCTCCCGAAAACGAAGACAGACGATAGTACTAATGACAACTTTAATGATGGGACGGAGAAAAATCGATCCTGATTAAAATAAGATCATTTTAAATTTTTTTTAGCTTTATTTTGGAAACAAACAGTACATTTTATACACAAAAAAAAACAAAATATATGATAATACCTTACAACCAAAACAGTTTCCGAAAATACAATTTTCTTATAATTACATGAAAAAGAGAAAAGTGAGTGCAGACAAAGCAAAACATACTAACTAATCTACTTCAAAAAGTTGAAAATATTAATCTTTATGAAGTAGACTATCATTGATATTGAATCTGAATTTTGTGAGGGAGAGATGTTTACAATGTTTACAACTCCTTCTTATGAATCATGTTTAAAAAATATTCTAATAGCATTCGGCTCGCGGCTGGTACCGGTGTGCGTGTGACAACTAAATTGAGCGAAAGTGCGTTGATCCGTGAGTTCAAGGGCGCGACGCGGCAGTTATTCGCATTTAGTTTTCGCGTTCGTTGACCCGAGCGTCAGTTTATTGTGTTTCATTGTTGATTTCTTTCTAGTAAAGTAATGTATTTTTAATGTAACCTTCGTTTCATTTATCTGTACTAACACGTAATTAATGCTAATAAAACGTTTTAAAAATATGTTTTCTTATATAATTGGGATCAATTTTTTTCCGCCCAACATCAAAGTTGCCATTAGTCTTCGTTTTCGGAAGTTGTCCCCCTTTAATTGACAAAGACACACTAAAGACATTTATTATTTTTAAACGTAATAGATTAAGTATAATTGTTAAGTAAAAACTAGACTATCATGTAATACCCTAAAAAATGACTGTAATATAAATTAGCCTACTACGATTAGCCTAGATGTGTAATTTCAAAATTTTAAAGTGAATGTTTTAAAACACATTTGGCAAGTAGCATAAAAACTAGTCGCTTTGACATAGTTAAGTAGATTAATCGAACTGTTACAGCATTATCACTTAACTTAAAGGAAAGTAGTACTGAGTTACGTAGTTTTTTAACTACGTAACTCAGTACTCGAACTCACTAAATTGTACAATAAAACTCCTTCATATAGTATAGATAAAGTTATGTCACGCAACAGACAGATGGAACTCTTACTCACATATCTCTATTAATGAAATACTACTAGTAGTTCTAGTCTATTTTTGGTGAAATTGAAAAAGAGAAACAAAAAAAAACAATATTCAGAAGGGGTTGCCTATTCATTTAAAAAGGTTTATATATCTTGGTTTATAAATGTTAATTATGAAACATGTAATTACAAATTATACCGAAAAATCTCAAAAATATTTCATAACATGAATTTTTACGTGTTTATCTTAGTATCCAATTCGTATTTGTAATGACACTGTCGATATACAAATTGTTATAGCTCCGATATATTGTGCAATTTGTGAAAAAAAAAAACGAAAATCTTAACTTGTACCAAAAGATACATACATAGCATCACGCCTCATTCCCATAGGGGTTAGGCAGAGACAACATCCTTCCAATTGCCACGATACTTGCATATCTCCTTCGCTTCTTTCATTCTCATTAAACCTTTCATACAGGTTCGTCGGTTTAAAGTACTCTTAACTTGGCCCTTATTTAAAATGTCCTGGATTTGATTCAGGAACGTTCGCCTTGGTCTTTCCCTTCCAACTTTCGCATTCACTCTTGACTCATATCCTCTTTGTCAGTCTCCATTCATTCTCTCTACATGCCCAAACCATCTAAGCATATCTTTCTCAAATTTAGTCACTACATCTTCTTTTAAACCACAACGTTCTCTTATCACACTATTTCTTACTCTGTCACTCAGTTTTAACCCACTCATACTTCTCAACGCTCTCATATCTATCGCATTTATTTTACTTTTGTGATTCTTCTGCCATACCCAACTTTCACTACCATACATAAGTATTGGTACCAACACTCCTGCATGCACAGACAGTCTGGCCCTTTCAGATACCATCTGGCTATTAAGGCGCGCAGGGCACCATTTACCATATTCCCTGCATTCACTCTCCTTTCAATATCACTTTCACACTTTACCAAAAGATATTGACTATAAATCAATCAGTAAATAATAAAACTGAATGCTAATTGTAGAATGTTTCAACTATAGTTAAAAATGTCAAAACTAAATCGAAATAAATAGAATTCGTATTAAAAAACACGCTTTCACGTCGGTAAAATATTATAGTTGCGATCAAAAATTGTTGGTTGTCATTGTCAAATGTCAAAAACTTATAAAAAGGAAAATAAAAGTACTCCTTTGAATTTAATTTGAAATGACGAACATCGTATAAAATTAAAAACCAAAAAAGTTATATAAAACTTCACTTTTAAACCTAATTTGATTTCTGAACGACTTCTAAATTTAATTGATTTCTAAAAAAAGGGCACTTTTTGACAGGTAGGATTGGTTTCTAAGCAAAAGTGAATTTGCTGTTTTTACTATATTCCAAACATTTTTGAAGTGAAACTTCTTTAGGCGCATGAAGGTAATTTTTTTACGGAAGTAACGCGTGATTATTGTCACGAAGATGTTCAGCATTTTTTATGCTAATTCGTTTGAAGGTTAAGTAGTTTTAATATTTACAAATAACATGGGGCATTTTAATTTGCCACTCATCTTTTAATAATTTTTCATCAAAAACAAAATTTAATTAATAATTACTAGTATTGACAAAAATACGTGGCATTTTTATTTACAATTCGCCATTTGAGATTTTAAATATTGAAATAATAAACACTTTTCATATTTTACTAACAATTAAATTCATTAAATTCCTAACATATCTTCATTTTTCCCTCCCTCCCTCGGAAATCTAAAGTTTTAGATGTTATACAATATAAACAAGACTTAAAAATTAGTTTGCCAAAGAAGTTTCACTTCTAAAATGTTTACTTTGTATGTACGCACTTTTACCTGTTTTCTTTATATTTACTCACCTTTTATTCCTTTCCTTGACTTCCACAAATAACTCCACTAATAACTAATAACTTCCACTAATAAAGTTTTAGCGAGACTAACGAACAGCGATTGATTTTTATAAATATAGATGATGGTATTCTAGCATCATGTGATTTTTAAATAAATTATTTCGTTTATATATAAATCTAATGCTTCTAGCCATGAATCTGCCATTACACGTGAGGTTAAACTATAAAACTTGTTTGTAATCCAAGAAATATGGTGTGAATAAATAATTTAACTATCTATTCATATGTATTTTATGGCGTACGTACGAGTAAATAGAACCAGACTCGTTTGCGCTGATCCCGCGAGATGCGAAACAAGGAAAAACATAAAACAAATAATATGCGAAACAAGGAAAAACATAAAACAAGAAAGTAAACATGTTGTGAACAGAGAGAATATAGTCTGAATTCAATCCATATTTGATGACCTATACTCGCCTATCTATTCTGCCTATAATATACCTTTATGAGGGAGATAGATGTAAATATTTCTCACTGATTTTTAAACCCAAAGATTGTCTGGTTTAAGTCGCTATTTAGCGACAAGACCGCCTTTTGTACATGTATCTATTATTAGTAAATTTTATATGTTGTTTCTTGATGTGCAATAAAGTATACAAATAAATAGACGAGATGGGGTAATAAGTCTCATTCTTTTACAAATATCTACTTAATATTAGGAAAATATGACATTTTATGTATTGTATTAAATTTATAGACAGCTTAGGTGGAATTATTGTAAATATTTCTTTTGTTATATATACAAACTAGACGTAATTTGTAAAGTCAAAATAGAAAATTCTTTATGCACTTTTCAACTGTAAATTTTTTTCGACATATTAAATATATTTCCCACCTAGGATTTTTATTGAAGTGCGACTTAAAATCCAAGTTTAGGATGGTCTTTCAACGCCCTTTTCTGAGAAGAATCCACAACAAACTCATCCGCATATCTTCTTTTAAAGTATCTTGAACTCTCGCACTTTTTTATAGTCTAATTAGCTGTCTTTCTATATAGGTTTTCAATGTAATAAGTGATAGAGAAACGTATACATTTAAAATGATAATGTTTTAACTTAAATTTTGGATATAACATCAAAGGAATTCCTTTGGCTTAATACTAACTTGTTAATGTTGGTCTTGCTGCGAATCTCAGTCCTTCCCCTAATGATGGCTATCATAACCTTCGTCCCGTTGTCCACCAGCCGAGCGATCTCCTCACCTTTCCATTTGTAAGTGAATACAGCACTTATGTTACCTACAAACAAACAAAAATATAAAATGAGTATAAACATATAATAAAATCAATTTCTGAAAATCATCGATTCCTTAAGATTACAATTTTAAATGCCTAACTGTATACAATGAATAATCGTTACGTGTACGAGTAAGCATATGACAGAATTGAAAAATTAGTTTAATGATTATTCATCCATATAATCATCTAAAAATGGTTATGTACAATGCAGAATTTGAAAACTTACACAGAAGGATACAATCTCAATCCTTATCAATGTAATACGTTAATTACTTGAAGCATTTCTTGTACGTTATTATGATCTTTAACACCATTAAAATTTATTATAAAATATACCTTGAAGTTATAGCAATTTTAATTGTCTGGAGCAAAAAAGAAATGTATAAAATAGATATTGTAGTCAGTTTTGAAGTGAAACTTTTTTAGGCGCATGAGGGAAAACAATCGGACTCTATCGAAAAGAGTGACGGTGGGAGATTTGATACCAACGGACAGACGACTCATGATTCAAAAGTGCTTTTCGAATATACTTGAATAAAGAATATTTTGATATTGATTTATTGCAGACTCTTGACTAAAAGCTTCCAAAAATATTATAAGCTAGTTTGATCACATTTCCGACGTCAGCTAAGTAACTTGTAGACATTTATTGTTGGTATGAGAATATCCGAAGACCTAGAATGGAAGGAATTGATGAAGAGAGGGACGTAGACGCCATAGTAAACATTCTACTTTTAAGTAGGAAGAACACGATCTAGAAGATAAATTACAGTCCATATTGTATTGTCAGTAACGTTAGATTAATTAATCACCATGTGTGAAAGTGATGTTGAAAGGAGATTGAATGCAGGGAATATGGTACATGGTGACTCTAAGGGCCAGATTGGGTGTGCATGGAGGAGTGATAGTACCAACACTTACGTATGGTAGTGAAATGCGGTCAAGATGAGAGCGTTGAGAAGTATGGGTGGATTGAAACTGAGCAAAAAAGTAAGAAATAGTGTGGAAAGAGAACGTTGTGGTATAAAACAAAATGTAGTGACTAAAGTTGAGAACGTATGGTTAGGTGGATTGGGCACGTGGAGAGAATGAATGAAAGGAGACTGGCAAAAAGGATTTAAGAGTCAAGAGTGAATAGGAAAGTTGGAAGAGAAAGATCAAAGCGAACGTTCCTGGACCAAATCCAGGACATTTTAAATAAGGGCCGAGTCAAGAGTACTCTAAACCGATGAACTTGTATGAAAGATTTAATGAGAATGAAAGAAGCGAAGGAGATATTCAAGGATCGTGGCAAGTGAAAGACGTGGTCACTTCCTACCCCTATGGGAATGAGGCGAGATGCTATGTATGTATATAATTAATCAAAGTTGCCGCGTTGATTATCTTCTCCTGATTTGATGAGAGCTGTCGTTACTTAAACAAGCGTTACAACTCAGTCTCATTAGATACAGAATGAAATGTGTTAAAAATTTGTGATACTTGTATTTAAGATAGTTTTCGATGGAATACGATTACGTGATTCTTTCGCAAACTACTATCATAACGATTAGTTATCATCAGAGTCATAATGTGTACTTGATGTATCACAATGCATTAAGATAAGGAGATAGTATTGTGTAATAACCAAACTCTGTTTTGGAATATTTGCCACTTGAACTCAATTGTCATTTACGTTTATTTCGTAATACTAATTTACTAAAACTAAATATTTTGTGTTTTTATGCCCTTTTCAATATCTGATATCTTCTAAACTGTCCATTTAAATATAATGCTGTTAAGGACAGCTTTGATCTACATGAAATATACAATGTGTAATGGATTTAATTGAATAAGGAATAATACTATATTGTATAAATGGATTGAAACTGAGTGACAAAGTAAGAATAGTGTGATAAGAGAATGTTTTGGTATGAAAGAAGATGTAGTGACTAAAATTGAGAAAGGTATGCTTAGATGGTTTGGGCATGTAGAGAGGATGAATGAAAGGAGACCGACAAAAAGGATTCAAGAGTGAATGGGAAAGTTGGAAGAGGAAGACCAAGGCGAACGTTCCAGGACACTTTAAATAAGAGCCATGTCAAGAGTTCTCTAAACCGATGGAATTGTATGAAAGGTTTAATGAGAATGAAAGAAGCGAAGGAGATTTGCAAGGATCGTGGCAAGTGGAAGGACGTGGTATCTGCCTACCCCTATGGAATGTATATGTGTATTTCGCGTGGTTTGCGATTGCAGTGCACAAAAATAATGTTTGTTACGACATCAAATTACAAATCTTTTTTGTCCTATGTAATATGAAAAAAACCTTCCTCTTGAATTATTCTATTGGTGCAAACCGTAAGAAAATCCGACCAGTAGTATTTGAACTTATCACAAACAGATGCGGCAGATGACCTTATTTAATAATATGTAAGGATACGATATAAAATTTGCTTGATTGCGTAACCTTCCGGGTCTTAAAACAACGACGTATACAAATCGGTTCATGTTCCGGCATCTTATACTTATAAATACAATATTAGAAAACCAGTTAGTTTTGTCGACTACCGCGGAAATATTTCCTCCAGGATTAAAAATACAATTAAAAACACGCCTACCTTCAAAACAACATTAACAATCAACTACATATTCAATGATATGAAAATTTACTTGTGTATATTTGTGTGTGTGTGTGTCTCTTTCTCTCTGTTGTGTGCGTGCTTGCGTGTGGGCATAGGTACGTGTGTGGACGTGTTATATAATAATCATATCTATACATATAAAATACCTAGCTTAGCAACATTCAGTATTGTCATTCCATATTCTCACTAGTATTCACTCATTATCATTGTAAACATCAATTAGTAGATAAGGTTCGTTACAATAAACAAGCTAGTTAAGTTAATAACCCTCTCACACCCTCCACGTCTCATCCCTACCACATCGTCCTATATAAATACTCCCTCATTCCCAATTACACACACATTCTATATCCAACACTCTTAGTTATAATATTGTTACTCTGTTTCTCATTACTCTGTTTCGCATTACTCCGTTTCTCATTACTCTGTTTTTCATTACTCTGTTTCTCATTACTCTGTTTCTTTTAAATCGTAATTAAGTTATTGTTTAGTTTTATTTTAAATTATAAAGTTAAGTGAATTAATAGTTTTTAACAAAAGGGACAAGTTTGTTTAACTGCCACATAACAGACGTACGTATGTATATAAGCGAAATAGCACTGCCTATATATCCAACAGGCATGAAATTTCACATGGTCCTGTCACAATAAGAACATGTTTCCCATATTCCTAAGGAGAACTACATGGGTAGAACTCCAAGGAACAGTAGTACTTTATATAGTCCTAAACTGTAATTGTTGAAAATGTTTGTGAAGTGAAACTTCTTAGACGTATGAGGATCAAATTTTTACGGATGACACGCGTGGTTAGCGTCACGAAGATGTGCAGCGTTTTGATGCTAATTTATTTATTACAGATTAGGTAGTTTTAATATTTACAAATAACATGTGGCACTTTAATTTGCCACTCGTCGTTTAATAATTTAATATACTATTTTTCATAAAATATAAAAATAAAAAAAATTCATAAATTCTGTTCTTAGTTTTAATTTCAAAAAGAAATATTAATTATTAATTTCTAATATTGACAAAAACACGTGGCATTTTTATTTACAATTCATCATTTGAGAGTTCAATCAAATATTTGTATCAATTTTCGACACTTTTATTATTTTCAATTCATTTAATTCCTAAAATATCTCACTTTTTTCCTTCGTCTAAGTCTCGGAAATCTAAAGTTTTAGATTTGTATAAAAATAAATAAGACTTGACAATTAGTTTGTCAAAGAAGTTTCACTTCTGACATGTCTGGGCTTGACTGCAATCACCCTTGATCTTAAGTGATGATACGTTCTAAGATGTAAGCGCGCTAATCTGTTAAGAGGCAATTTACTTTTTGGTTTCTACACAGCATCATACCGAAACACAAATGCCTTTGCTCAGCCCTACCTCTTTGCTGGAAGGGTGATTACTAGCTACAGGCGAAGCCTTTCACCAGCCGAAACTCAGACAAATTGGGAAATCCTAAATTACCCTACCCTACCTGGATTCGAACCCGGAGCTTTGTAAAGACATTCTCTAGTCACATGTACCAATTATTTAAATTCAATTCCCATTAATTGCAAAAGAGACTATTATGTCGCTGAAGGAGGCAATTGAGTGGCAGAGAGAGGATGCTGTGGATGCTCATCTTCTCCGGCGCAGAAAGAAGGAGGCATAGACTTACCAGGGCAAATTATGTCTGCCGATGCTGCTTTTCCATCAAAGGATATTGTGGAGGGTATTACTGGGTTTTGAGTAGGTATTCCGGTTCGCCAAAAAGTCCCACATTCCCGGTAAAATTTTAGATCTGATCGAGGTGCTTAAAGACATTACAGGCAATAAAAGAAAACTTTACTTAGGAGCACTCTAAACAAGTATACTCAAATATCAGGATAGATGCTCCTAAGAATTGAAGAGTTTTAATACTTTGTCATCGATCTCATGATCAAAACCTAACCAAACTATCATCAAACAACCCTGGAAGTATCCTTTCCAATAAAAAAAAACGAATCCTCGAAATCGGTTGACGTGATATTGAGTTATTTGTTCATTCGTCGCGTACATGCTTAAAGCAAGTTTAAGCTGAAGTTTTCTCATGGATGCCATCATCAGAATTGGACCAAAAAATGGGACCCTAAGGGAAGCACCGCCTTTCATATAAAAATAGAATCATTATGATCGGTTCACCCAGTCGAAATTATGTGGCATTTATATTAAAATAGGTAGCCGACTCGTCCACTAGACCATATAGTGACTTATAAATTTTGAGTATTACAGTTGTTACAATAAGACACTTAAAATAAATCACTGACAACTTGAGTGGTAATTTCAAGACAGGTTTATGACGCTATGTTTTACGTGTCCAGTTTTATTATTTCACGTGATATTATTTTAAGCGGTCATTATGAACGATTTGCAACGACAATTATTTACTTATTGGTTCACGTTTTGCTGTTTATTGACCGCAAAACGTGAATTGAATTAGGGTGTATCCATCTTTGACTACGGCCAATTTGTCAGCTACAAAAACTGGCAAAAGGAAGCTCGGTACAAGACAGCGCATGATTGTGTACGTCCTTCTTACACATCCGTGAACTCGCAGTCAAATTAAACAACCTCGCTAGCGCAATGGTGACAGTTCTCGCTTTGCTAGCAGAGGTCCCGGGTTCGATAAAGTTGGGCGAATAGTTACTATCTTACCAGCAAAGACGTACCGCCAAGCAAAGAGATTTGTTTTCTGATACGAAGCTGCGCTATAAGGTAAATTGCCTCTTGCCACATTAGCGCGCTTCCATCTTAGACTATATCATCACTTGCCATCTAGTGTTATCACAGTCAAGCGCTAACCTATCAGTTTAAATTAAAACTATCCCTAAGACGGATGAAGAGAGTTTGACTGGGTTTTAGTGGTTATCACGATGTATTCTCACTCATATTGTGTCTACATCTGTCTTATTGTCTCAACTCTTGAAGTCACTATTATTATTTTATAGCAGTCAGAATTTCCATCGAATTTATAAGTTAACTTCATGTAATCTATAATACAGAGTCACAAGGCAAGTAAAAACGGAGTAGCTCTTTTTGTTTTTCCATTGTAATTCAAATGACGCGTTGGCTTGACGGCCTTCACCGGGCGTCGCCGTTTAAGGCCCGGCTCATGAATTTTACACTCGTCCTGTAGTTTGCAACAAAGTTTCCATAATATATAGGTATGTACTCGTAACTAGTATAGTATCGTGTATATTTTAGAAAGGTAAGTTGCAGCCTATTATAATCCGACTACTTGACACAGGCCTCTTCGTTCATCGATATGTTTTGTCATTACAAAGTAGGACATTGCTCCTCAAACTAGCTAATGAATCTCCTTCTGTAAGGTATTCATGCAGAAGCAGGCACTAGAGAGGCAAAGGGAAACTACGGCGGACGCCACTCCCTCTCGTCGAAGGAGAGGAAGTAACTTCGCTCGTCTGCTCTCCTGAACTGAATCAGTTCCCTTGATTCATCCGAGACGTCAGAACTGAATGCACTAGCGAACATCTGGACTTCACCAAGCGGGTGAAGAGGTTTCTGTTGGGATTTAGTGGAAATCCAGATACAGTCAGCGAGTCCCATACTCACAGATGGAGATTAACATTTCTTCCGACGTACATAAAGCATTTCCCAGCGATAAAAAGCCTCCTCGTTCATAGAAAGGAAGGTTTTATGCTAGAAACCCCACCACACTGCTCCACTATGGATTACCAGGCTACTTATACCTTAAAAGAACTCCTGGGATATGCGAGTTTCCTCATGATGTTGTCCTTCACAATTATGGATTGAAAAGAAGAATCATGGACGTAAGTTTCATTTTTATAAAGAGAAACTCAATGTTCACTTGCCTAGGATTCGAAATCGCCATTACTTTAAACGACAATCCAGGCGTCGTACCACTAGGCCATCATGGCTTTTAACATAATAGGTTTTTACAACACTTTTGAATCGGCAAATATTATATCCAATGTACTTATAATGATGAGATTAGAGAACGATTCAAAATTATTTACGAAGGATCTTCGCGCCCTGTTCTAAGAAGAACTTACAACAAATTCAGTCGGGTGTCCACTTTTTAGCATCATCAGTACAATATAAATGTTGCATGCATTAAGACTCTGACGAGATTGATTCTTTTTGAATGGTCGTGCCACCGAATCCTGGGCAAGTACATGTAATTTTACTACATATAACCTATGTTATGCTAACTGATGACAACAGGAGGAAATTTGTACATTTAGGGAGTTTTCCTGGAGTACGTATAACATAAAAACTAGATATACGAAGAGGAATTGAACACCAAAGCTACGAATAAGTAAAAAATACCTAAAATGAGAGAATAAGCTGTTATCTACATAATAACTATTACAATATCTGTTAAGATTACGTGATACATCAGTTTTACATGCTTAATCTCAACGTTGCATAGCAATAATAATATCATCTCTACAATATAGAAATTATAAGGAATGGTTGTCTGTATTTTCGTAATATGGCATAATTTACATAATTGTCTATTCAGTGAGACACAGTAGAAGCATAGTTAGATTTGTTGTATTAATAAGTGAAGTGGAAGTCTTGGGTTTGAAATAGAAAACTCATTATTCCGAGTTTCGTTTATGAACCGGAAATCATTTAAAATCAAGCAAACGTTAGGTATGTTATTCCGTTTCTATGAAAAACTTCCTTTCTTTTCGGTTTTGGTAACAATATCAATACGCGGGTTGCAATATCATACATTTCTCCCATGGTGCATAATCTATATATATAAAGGATATAGCCAGGTATCTATTGACTCATCACAATATCTCTGGAACCATAAGGTATATAGAGACTTGAAATTTGGTAGGAATATGCCTTTTGCCAAATAGAGGTCAGCTTAGAACGGATTTTACGAAATTCCAACCGCAAGAGGGGTTGCGGGGGTGTTAATTAACCAAAATCAAATTTTCACAATAAAATAGACTGCACATTTACAAAATATATCTTTTATGATATATGGTTTTAGGGTAATATAAATTAAATTTGCTACACTGATAATCTAAAGTCTGAAAGTATAAGCTTTTTGCAGAAATATACAGCAAATAGCTCATTGAAGTATTTATACGTGTGATTCTTATTTGTAAAACAATTTACTTAAATTAATAAAAATGCTACCCAAAGAACATTCAAGGCAGACGAAGTCGCGGGTTCAACTAGTATATTATAAAAGATCCTGTGTCAATTCTAAACAAGGACTATATAGAGGACAAAACACCAAACTTTCTTCAGTGTAACATAAATTTAACAATGCCAAATTTACTACTTTCATCAAAACCCCCAAGCGGCTAGTAAACGAATTTTTTACATATAACATTTACATAACATATTAATTGTTATTAGTATTCTAACAGTAACTTGTGTAAGAATTTTAAAACTAAAAAATTACTCTGTTTTCCTTAAAAATACGAAATGTTACTCTTTTATATATATCATTTATATTACGATTGGTGCATTGTATAACTCAATTTGACTGAGTAGTAAATAAATAAAATATGTTCACAGTTCCGCGACCACGTTCTGATAACAAAAACAATAAAACATTTTAATAAAGTAACAACAGTTTTTGCTGTTGCAATGGATGATAACAATCACGATAAAGTCTTGATAACGTAATAGGCGATTCAATGTTACAAGAAAAAAATAAATCTCGCACTGTTACATAATGTTTTGTCCGATTAGATACCAATATTATATATTAAAATCAATTGTTTGTTCATATTTCGTGCTCTACTGTAGATCTGATAACAGTAAAACTTTGTCAACTTATAGGCGTTTTACATTTAAACTCATACTAGGTTTTTAAAGTCAGTGAGTGCAATGATTTAGGAAATTGCATTTTCTAATTCGTTTAAGTCTGGACTGGTGGGATACGTCGGCCGTGGCTAGTTACCATCATACTAGTAAAGAATTACCGCCAATGAAAGAGATTTGTTTTCCAGTACGATGCTGTATAGAAATCATAGAGGCACATTGCCCCTTAACAGATTAGGGAACTTCCACTACCATGTGATAGAATGATGTAAACGCTTCTCTTCTCAGGCATAGGAATCTACCAAAGTACCACAGTAGATTGTGCCTACCGATTCTCTGGTGTTCCATTAAAGAATGGGGGGGGGGGGTATTGCTGGGTTTCAGTGAGTATTATGGCTTGCCAACGAGTTCCACACTCCAGATAAGGTTTTAGGTACGATCGGGGAGCGAAACTGCATTGCCCAGCGTGAATAAAAAAGGTTTTTGGACATACTTTCTGGCATTACTGCACAAACATTTGCAATTGTTTGATATACGAAATTGTATATTCTAAAATGACCTAGTCTCGATTGATTGGAGGTTTCGGTCGTCAAATACATGTGTAGAAATATTAAGAAGTACATTATCCCTTTACAAATTATCTAAGTTGTATAGAATTTTGACGGGTCTTTTACTAGCTTCTATTTAACAGCATGAGGAAAACAATAGGTTTCATTTGTCCAATGTGTCATATTAGGATAACGCGTGAAAGTTTAAATAGCAGTTTACAACTTAAAATCTTTTTGATAACGTACTAAATTTTCTCATTCATAAAATGAAGAGGACGAACTCCCTGTCATTTATTTTTTAATGGTAAAGTTATGATAATATTTCAAATAGATTTTTAGAAAATTCAAAATATAGTTAACATTTAGCAAAGATATTACTTACGTCCGTTGTCAGTAGACAATTTCATCTTCTCCAAGCCAGGGTTTTCTCGGTCGTTATATATAAGAACAGCCGAAGCGTTGGCCCGCCAAGCATTCTGAACCTTTAAATCAAATAAATTAAATTAAATAATGAATAATTTTTCAGGTATATTTTATGAATTTTAGATTAGAAGGTGAGGATGGGGTCGACTTGTGTAACGTAAAATACAATAACGATATCACAAAACTTCGAAAGCTGGACTCCCGCATTTCTCTATGTACTCGTATAAACACGTGATTGCTTTTCAAATAATGAAGAAATAAAATAAAAACTTGTCATAAATTGTAATAGGCTTAATAAAATTAACAATCTATTTAAAGGTATACGTTTCTATAACTAATTCCTAGAATTTTCTACAAAGTTATTATTAAGTCTGGTTTATATTTATACAAATATTAAACTTGTAGATTTCCAAGACTTCGAGGGATAGAAATAGGAAGATATGTTAGGAATTTAATGCATTGAATTGTCGTTAAAATATTAAAAGTGTTGAAAATGAATACAAATAATTACTGGTAAGTTTTGATATAATGTTATCATGGTTAACTTTATTATATTATACCTTTAATTTTTTTCTAATAATTCATGTTAAATGTGAATTGTTAAAAATTTGTAAGTCTTTGTACTTGTTTGACGGGTTTGAGAAAGTAATAAAAAAAAAATTAATAATTTATTGAACTCCAAAAGACTTGCAAATAAAAATTCCACTACAAATTATTAATTAAATATTGTTTTTGAATATAAAATTTAGAAAAGAGAATGTATTAAATATTTATATTTTACATTTTATGAAACATAGCAAATTAAATTATTAAATGACGAGTGGCTAATTAAAATACCACATGTTTAATTTGTAAATATTAAAACTACATAACCTTGAAATGAATTAGCATAAAAATCTCATAAGAACATCTTCGTGACGCTAATCACGCGATTCATCCTCACCATAATTTTACCCACATGCGCCTAAAGAAGTTTCACTTCAAAATTGTTAATATAAAGCCACTATGCTACCATGGCATAAGAAGTTTAACTTTAAAAAGATTCACGATTTCATTGCGTGTTTTCTTCAGAACAGGAAACTTTTTTCAATAACAATCGTACTTTGATATTCACAAACACTTACACTATAATATTATGATGAGCTCTTATAGTTTATATTAACAATATCGGACTAATAACGTTTATTGCGTATTTAAGGCGTCGCGACATATTATTGCACCGTTAAATATGATCGTATCAAACGTTATTGGAAAATACTGGAGTACTGGATTAGGCACAAAATAGATAAAGACAGACTATTCATAATATTCATAAAGTCAATCGATTTTATTACTGCTATATTAATATACACGGTTAATAAAAGTATAGATGAAATTAGTATTAAAGTCATAAATCAAAAAATTAAAATAATTTTCTTTATTCAAGTAGGCTCAAAAAGCACTTTGGAATCGACAGTAGTCTATCTGTTGGTTACAAATCTACCACCGGTTCGGAAAGTTGAATTCGCTGAGAAGAAACCGACAAGAATCTCAACGGTTAAAAGATTTGTATGCTACAATGTGTAATATTGCTTCTGTGAGCAACTGGAATCAAGACCAAACATTTCTATCGCTTAAATAATTTTGAACATTATAATATGCCTTTTGTAAAATTTCGTAAAATTATATGGAGGGAAATCTAAAACTGATTGAGGTATCTTATTAAAAATGCGTATGCTCAACCCGACAAATGATTTCTGAACCTTCTTCGCTCTAAAATATGGAATTACAAGTTTGTTTTTTTTTTTTCATAAGAAAACCTAGAAGGTGGATTAAAAAAGCTTTTGTCAAAAACAAAAGGAAATTGTAGCAAATTTCATGAAATACAAATAACATCTAGATTTTAAGTAGACTTTAAGAGACGTTTTCGAAAATCAAAAAAGTAATTGCAGTTAATCGCTAGTAGCTTTAGATTGAGATTTTTAAATTCGTTACATCTTTTGAATAGCATGTCCGAATTCAATATCTTAAAAAGTAATTTGGAGGTATTGAAACAGTCTTTAAGAAAATATTTTTAATATAATATAATAAGATAAGGATTAATAGAGAGGTGCGAATAATATGGCTTGAATGTTGTCGGCACTTTTAATAACTTTTAAAATGTAGAAAAGTAGTTATAGTGGCATAACTACAGTAGTTGGACATATGGTATCGTAGATTTTTTTTGTAGATATTAATACGTTCTATAATATTGTAGAACAATTTTTTGTTCTATCGTCACTAGTTTTCGCAACGTACGCGATGAAAGATATTTTGTGACTAATTTTTTCACACCTTGGATTACATTAATGAATTTTATTAGGAATCCCTATTCTTTTTTTTTTTTTTTTGAAAAAGTGAAATAGCCTATGTCGCTCACTGAAAATGCAGCTTTCTAATAAAGAAAAAAAATTAGAAATCAATCCAGTAGTTTTTTTTTGTGAAAACATACATACATACAAAAACAAAAATGTTTCCCCTTTTCTTTATAATAGTTTAGACACTGGATGCAAGTATGTAAGGAATTAAATAATTTCTAAACAAACATGTCATAAATTGGCTAAACTTCATAAATCATCTCACTTATTAAACACCGCAAAAATCATGTATAAAGACTACTTGTCCAAGTTTCATTGTAGTAATTTGCATTATTTATAAGAACTTTGTCAACGACTTTGTGACGGCTTCGCAGGCATAATATTGAAGTACTTCGCTAGAAGAGCTCCTTAGTTCGATTATAGACAGCAAAAATAAAGGAAATTGCCTTTTTTGGTTTGTCAAGTTTGTATTGGAGGATCTAGTTGCCCCCTAACTACAAAGACGTGCCAACAAGCAAAAAACTTACGTGCCGATACGATACTAAGTAGAAACAATAAATTACTTATCAATTTATTACGCTTCCATCTTCGACTGTATCATTACTTACCATCGGGTGAGATGGTACAATCTGGTAACCTATCATCAATAAGAATAAACTTTTCCTTGCAACCCCTACACAGCCCCGAAAAAGCAAAACAACACGGCCTTTGCCATGTGCCATAAATATGAGACACGGGGCCGTGTTTCAGCTGCAGCCTTTTAGTGTAGTCTCCTGTATCGGGAAAACTATCATTCCCATAGTTTGCCTTTAATCTTAAATTTAAATAAAGTCTTAATTACTATCCTTGTAATTACTTGTGAATTGTTGGTAATATACCTTAAGCTCAAAGTTGCAGTTCCCTCGACGGATCACGGCGATCCAGGGTTCACGAGGAAGCGGTTCGTTTGGTGCTGCCGCCGACAATAAGGGCCATGTGCACCCTGTATGATCAGTCCTCCCTTCTGGGCCCTTAGCGCGGACGTGAACCGCCACGCCACGTGATGAACCGATGTACCCCTCGCCATATTGACCACACTGGAATAAAACAATAAATACGTTAAAATTTTGGATGTAATATAAGTTATCAATCTAATTTAAACGATCTCCCAGAAGATATCATGTAGTAGAATCAAAAACCTACTGAATTACTCATGAAAAATGTTATATACGACAGGTTTCATTTTCACGTGGATTTAGACTTATACATTTGATTATAAAATAGTTCAATTCTAATGAAATACTGTTTAATATAGTCTTTTTTATTTAACTAGACTATAGTCTCTTCATGTTTCTTCTAAAAAATATTATAAATGACTGTTCAATATAGTCTTTTATATTTTACTGGACTATATGCTCCTCGTGCCTGTTTTAAAAAACATTGTAAATGACTATTGAGTATTTTGCATCATACTAGACTAATGTCTCTTCATGTCTCTTTTAAAAAATATTATAAATGACTATTGAATATAGTATTTTTTTTAATTAGACAATATTCCCTTTATGTTTGTTTTCAAAAATATTATAAATGGCTATTCAATACACTATTGTTATCATACTATAGCTCAATTCTAATGACCTGACTGTTCAATATAGTCTTTTTTATTTTACTGGACTATAGCCTCTTCATATTTGTTTTAAAAATATTATACATGACTATTCAATATAGTATTTTGTATCATACTAGATTATATTCTTATCAAAGCTGTGTCTATACAAATATACTTTAATGTTAACTCTTCAAATAAAAATTTATTCACACTGCAATATTTTAAGAACTTAACAAAGACTTCATCAGTAACATCCTTTTACGAGTAACATTATTTTATACTAACGAGTATAAAGCTTACATCTGGTATAATAAATGGCTGACCAATAAGCCGAAAAGGTTATAAATATAAGCCTCAGTCGGCTAATATTTACTCAATGTGGCAATGCTCTACATATAGTGTTTAAAATACGATGATGTTTTAAATATCCAGGGAATTTACTTTGAAATGCACAGTAAGTTATATATGGTATACGTTTTACAACGTCCTTACATTTATATATTACTATCTCCCTGTGATTTCCAAATAGAGCGATAATACGTATGTCAAGTATAAAATCATAATTTTCTAAGGCAGTGTTTCAAAGAAAAACAAGCCAAAAACATAAGTAAGTAAGTAGCAGCCCATTAACGTCCCACTACTGGGCACAGGCCTCCTCACTCCGAGGAGCGAGGGTTTTTAGAGCATAGACCCACCACGCTGCTCCACTGCGGATTGGCAGGCATAGTACACAAGTGCACTCTCTATTCCTTCACTCTCATAGTCCGATGTGACGGGAATCCGACACGACCGGAGAGAGATCAGGCGCAGGACCGACGGCTTAACGTGCTCTCCGAGGCACGGGGGTGGATCACACCGCCAACTTCCCAACTTCGGGCAAATATTGAGAAAATCTTAAATAGAAAACTCAATATTGATTTTTGAATTGGCCAAAAACATAACATAAACTTAATTAACTAAAAGAATACAAATAATAAAGTTAATTATTGTCTACATTCCCAAAACAGTTATTACTGTTACCTTTAAAAGATTTTGTTAAAATGGCTGTATGATTTGAAAAATGATGACCTAGATTGATAAATGGGCCGATATAATCATCATAATTACTGAAAATATAAAAAATGAGATGAAGGTTAACTGTTTCTATAGTAAGGGACGTCGAAATGTTTGTTTGCAAACTCAATGATTTCCATAGAGTATTTATTATATATTAATTGATATTATATAATAATTACAGTAGAGTTTCAAAAACGTATATTCACGCTGTTGTTGTAGTAACGTAACTATATATAATCATAAAGCATTTTACAATATATATCTATAATTGTGTGCAAATGATTCTCAGTAATGTTATATAACACAATGAATTAAAATATAACAGAGGTGTTTTGACTATAGCTCTCTCAGTCCTTTATTCGAATGAGCGTTACTTAGCTGGACATGATGGCTCAGTTTCATTCAATACACATGAAATAATGAGCCTAAAAAGTTTTAACTTTAACAAAGTTCAATTTTAGCAAGATTTCGTGATATTTAAATACTCAAAATAGATCTCAAGTCTATGCATTCTCTACAGACAGACATTCATCGAAGTCATAAAGATATGTATGATTTGAAACTGTTTGAGTCAACTTCCTTTGTGTCTTAAACAAAGACGAGAACACGGAAAAGGAATCCGAAATTGATAATGTTCTACAAACAAATAAACACAACTTACTTCAAGGTATTAAACTGAATTAGTTTTATGTATTGACATAATATTCGCATATTGTTTACTTAACAACCCGCCCACTGTCTCTCTATATGGCAACAATACGTTCGCTTTTGTTCAGCATAATAAACACTGCTTTAAAGCCGCTTATAAGGCTTGGTTTACATATATTTCTATTTAATATTTTTAAATCAACACGAAAAGAAACTTAATAAAGCTTAAAACTGAATTTTAGTTCAAACAACCGAAGACAATGTCACAATTCTATGAACATCACATGAAAAATTATATACCACGTTACAATGAAGTTAAAAAGAATACGTTTTTTGCTTGCAGCTTCATTCCATGGTGTTGTATTAAAGTTTCAATTCCCTAACATATTAGATCATTATTTAACCAATCTGCTAATGTAAGGCGTAATTTAGGAAATTAATTTTCATTTCCAAAATGACATCTTTACGAACAGAGACATAGAGGTAAATGTAGTTGATTAAAACTTAAATCTCTTGGAAGTTACTGTGAGATATAATTAACCTGGAAAAATTGCAAAGACTAAATGATAACCCCTTTCTTCATTTAGTCTTAAGTTAAAGCTCCGTGACTCACTTTCATATATCAATACACCAGGGGATTTCATGGTTTCGTGATTTTTCTGTGTATACAATAAAAATTATAAATTTTGGATATTCCTGCTTCTAGATTCTATATATCGATGCAACGTAATGCAGTTAAACCCCGCTAAATAATCTTTAAAAAATTAGGACTATGTCGCTAAATTGTATCAGTTTAGCAACCAACATACAAGTGAAATACTACTCAGTTACTCATCTCGAAATCTCCGACTCCATAGGTCTGATTGACTAGAAATATTGCATAACTACTCATGAAGCAGCGGAGACGCTAAATAAGAACAGGTTTACCCATATCCCCACAGGATAAGGATATATAAACTAAAATCTATCCCTAATTGCTAGGTCTTCGAAAGTATTTAACTGATACATCAAATCCGCTATATAATTAGTGAGCTCGACATGAAACAATTACTAAAAGTGTTCCAAAATGATAACTCTAATAAAAAAAAAAGAAATTATAACATTTTTTATTAAAGATGTTACACTACATTGATATTTCAAAACTATAGATTAATATCGGTCATCTCAAGTCAATAATATTTATCATTCTCAAGCAGATTTACCAAGTTACAATCGACGTAATGAGATTGCAATCTGACCTTCGTTATCTATTGTAGTGGTTGAATAATATTTCCGGTTAAGGTTGCAAAGGTTATCATTAACTCTCCCTGGCATCGAGTTCAACGGCTTTGTTATACTGAAATACATTTTAATAAAGGCAACTTATATAAGTGATAGGTAATACACATGTAAGTAACTAAAAGTATATAAAAAAGGGAAGTAAGTAACAGCCTGTTGACGTCCAACTGCTGGGCATGGGCCTCCTCAAACTAGGAGAAAGGGTTGTTAAAGCACAGACCCAGCACGCTGCTCCATTGCAAGTTAGCAGGCATAGTACATAAGTACACTCTCTATTCCTTCACTCTCAAAGTTCGATGTAACGGATATCCTAATCACTAGACCAGTGAGGAAGGCAAATAAAAGTATATGTTACGTCTATAGTAAGTCATACTTTACTTATCTTATAGAATTTAATACAATATAACCAAAATCAGTTTCACTTCCTCCACACTGGTACTTCTTTATTAGATATCCACAAATCCGTTAAAGAATTAGCATTGTAATTAATCCCTACCTAAAGCGTGTCATCAAATCATATCATATCAATATGATAAATATTTCGTTTCTCCATATTAATGGTGATATGACATGTACAAGTCGTAAACAAAATAAAATTGTATAAACCTATATACATAAAAAAGTGGAAAGAAAAAAGTTTTTTCAATACGCCCAGTTTATATACCATATCTTAGTCTAGTTGATAGTTTATTTGGGTACAAATAGAGAGCCTGTATTCTACTGTTTGTTTGCGTTAAGAATGCAGTGAGTCATCATTCTAGCCCCGCAACCCAACCAATCAAATCTTCTCAAATAACAAAGTCAAATTCACAGTGACCAGTTGAAGGGTTAGAGGGATGACTCATTGCATTCGTAACGCGAACAAACTGTAATATCTTTCGTGCTCATGGTTAATCTCAGAGATTGGCCACTACATATGAAAGTCGGTCCCACGAATGTTACTATTTTTGTCGCATTACAATCCACATATATATTGTGTAATAAAAATATTATCATTATTAACATTAATTATGGTAACGATTTTATATTTTTATACTATATCAGAAATCTTTGAGGATACGCCAACAGTTAGATTTGGTGTCTTTACATGCACACAAATAAAAAAACATGTAAAATTCATGAGGGAAACATTTATTTTTTTATCTAAAACAGGAATGAATATGCATCTTTTGTAATAACATAGCATATTCAAAAACTAATGTAGTATTTCTCGATTAACTATTATTAGGTCACGTAAAAGTACAAGAATTTTCCTTATTTATAAAATGTCAATAAGGATAATTATAAATATATCCATTGCATCTTTTTTAAATAGAATTTATTTCTTTTTTATTATTGTACTTAATGTTTTAGTCCACGAATATCGTATACATTGATATAAAATCACTAATTGTAAACAGTAGCATTACAGAGCTTTGCCACCTCATATCATTGATGTTTGCGCCACTTTTTTCTAAAAAATTTTACGATAAAAATCTTGACATACTAAATGTTCTAATAATGTTATGACTGGTTAGACTATAAATTACGAAGACTGAACAAGAGAAAAAGTCTATTGTCCCCCACAGGCATATAAGGATACTTAACCTAACAGACAGGACATTCAAATTACCACTGTTTACAATTTAGTCTTGAGAATTATAAAAAAGAACGGTAAAAATGTTAATAACGCTATGTCTAATGGTTGGCAATAATAGTTAATAGATGTGGTACTTCCAGTGAAGTTGGACGTCGTCTCAGAGCAACGTAAACTACATATATTTAAGCTATTAGTAAAATTTAAGTATCAGCCTACATGTGTCTCACTGCTGGGCACAAGGCTCCTCACGCAGAGGCTTTTAAAGTACAAACCCATCACGCTGCTCTACTACCGGTAGACAGGCTACGCATTTCCCATAATAGCTCTTTATTTAGTCGCACCTGCTCAGGAATCGAAGCCGTGATTCTTAATACGAATCTACGTGTCTCTCTATTGGGTCATCACGGCTCGTCAGTAAATAATAAAAGAAAACAATTTGTCGGCGTCTTACAAAGACCACGGATTTGATTAAAGACAGGCCAAATTTAAGGAATAGCATTTTCTATTTTGTCTGAGTCTACACTGGGGAGCCACAGGTAAATCCAGATAAAAACGCGTAGCCAAGAAAAAAAACGGTTCCAAAAGGATGTAATACAGAAACCATTGAAGGTAAATTATCACTTACCATTACAGTCAAACGCTAATTTTATGTAAGTAACAGTTCATAAACATCCACTGACATTGGTCTCTTCACTCATAGGAGAGATGGGTTTTCGAAAATAGACGCATACCTTAGGCTATGCAGATTTCGCCATGCTTGACAGTGAGATAGGATGGACTGCAGTTGCCTCTTTCTGCGATGCTGTCATTTCTTTGAAGGAAGCAATGGAGCGAGTACGGGAAGCTGCAGCAGATGCTGCTCCCCTTCGGAGGAGGAGGGTGGGCGGCAGAAAGCGTCTTTACGAACGCCTCTTGTCTCCTCCTTGAACATCCTCAGTCGGTTTCATCCAGGAGTGTCAGAGTGAATGCGCAAGGGAGCCTCTGAGCCTCCCAATTCAGAGTGAGGAGGGTGTCGCTGGGTTTTAGAGGGTATTCTGGGCTGGCCGGCGAGTCCCACACTCCCTGTCTCGTGGCAGGGGTGTGCAAATGCATTTCCCAGCGAAAAAAAAAATTAAAAAGTCTATGTAGATTTGCTCGCAAAGTTCTCCTTCGCTGAAGTGCAAAAGTACAATCACACGTGTATCTGCACAGGATTTTGAACCTTGATAAGTTCTCTAAACGAGAACCTGTTTTACTAATAGGCCATCATGGCTTTAGCTTGTCAGCTATAAAAAATGTAACAGAATGTACCCTCTGCTTAACAGTCCGTGTCATAGTCGCGCAGGTCGCTACGAACGCAATACTAATCGACAGTAAAGCCACCTTCCGCTTCCTAGTAGCAACGCACATAGGCTTTGATGCCTTCGATAAAAACATGACGTATCTTATATAGGTATACAAAGTACCTTATTGGTCTTGTGGCGAGATTGATCGATTAAAAATTAGGGTTCAAGTGATGGGGTCCAGGGAAAATGCATTATCTAATTCTCTCGGACACTGGACTAGTTAACACACTACCAGCAAAGACATGCCGTCAATCAAAAATTTCGTGCGGTTTTCATTAATTGTTTACTTATGAGAACTGTATATGGCAAGAAAGATAAAGTAGTGAAGTAATTTTTTGTACATTTAAAAGCTCATATTAAAAAGTATCATAGGCAACACGGATCGGTTTCTTTTAGATTGGTGCTGGTGCTGACCGGACATGGGTGTTTCTGTCCTGTCTATCATCAGTGTGGTGCCTCCGGTAATACGGTGGATCAGTTATAGCAGAGTGTCCGGCATGGGACAACAAGATCCTCTGGAGTCGCTGATTGGAGGGGATCTCTTATTGCCATGTATGGTAGATGCAATGCTTAGCAGTGAGGTAGGATGGAATGTTGCCTCCATTTGCAAAGATCTCATCTAGTGGAAGGAGGCAATGGAGAGAGAAAGGGAATGTATTGCTGATGCCCCGCCTCTTCCAAGGACCGGGTGGCAGGCGGCGACGTTTTGAACGTCTAAACCACTCTTTGTCGGTTTCCATCCGAAAGTGTCCCAGAGAATGCGCAAGGGAGACTCTGACACCTCCAATTCAGGTTGATGAGGGTGTCGCTGGGTTTTAGTGGGTATTCTAGCTAAGCTAGCGAGTACCTCACTCCCTACCCTCGCGGTAGAAATGCGTAAAAGCATTTCCCAGCGATGGGCTAACGTAACTTTAGTCCGAATTTGAAGGAAAGAGTGCAAGCGACGTAAAAAGCCAATCGCAAAAAGGCAAAAAGCTCCTGGCTTATTTCTTTTAATTGGTGTTACTACCTTTAAGTGGTCGATTGATTTAGTTAAAATATATAAACTCCTTATCGGAATTAGTATATAGAAGGCATCGCATCAATATTCCATAAATAAAATACCAATTGTTTTAATTAATATAAGTAATGTTTTTTTAACCATATCGATTACAAAGTAGAACGTGGACGATAGATGGCGTTACTTGTATATTGCATCGCGGTATTGTTATACTCAATCAAAAGTATAAGTCAAGTATAGTAACAGTATATAATTTGCATATCTCAGGAGAAATTCTGGTATTTTTGGATATCGTTTTATTCATTGAAGAATATTACGATTATAATTAAATAGCACAAGAATCATAATGGTTGGAAGACCCTCGACAAGATGGGAGGACTAATTAAAAGAAACTGGCTGCAAGTCGCCAAGGACAGGAACAAATGGTTGTCGTTGGAGGAGGCCTTCACCCAATAAAATGGGGTTCTTACCAAATTAATGTTAGATTATATATTTTTTACTTGTTAAGATTAATTAAAATCAAATAAAAGGCATTTTCATTTATTATTTATAATTATGTAGCACAGATAATCCAACAAACAATAAAAGTACGTGTATGTACCGAATTCCTTAAATTTTCATTAGAAGCTAACGTAAAATATCCCTTAACATTAAGGATGTTCGTGTATATTATAGATTTTGTCGATATATGTATCGATATTTTTCGATATACTTGTATTTAACTGGTCTATATTACTAAATAAGGCTCAGGTTATTTATGATTAAAAACACTTAAGAGATTACAAATAATTCAACTTTATTTATAAATCATACAAAAATAGATTTATAAATCCCAGTACTTTTTCTCTAAACCTTGCGAAAACACAGTTTAATTTTGGCTTGCAATCTTCTTCTATGCTCAGACGGAACTGAGCTGGCCACAGTAGTTAAATATTTAAATGTATTAAACAAAACGGACAACTTTTATTTATAACATATATTGCACTGAAAACGCAAGCAATGACCATAAACACCACAAATAATAAAAGTTATGCTACTAGTGAGTTGTCAGAGTTTAGTTATTTCTAGGGATAATTTTCAATAATTCGGAGCTTTTAGTTTTATTTTGGCTCAAATTAACAATGTTGCCGATTTAAAGGAATAAGTAGCTATAAAAAAAATAGATTGTGACACAATATTTGATATACCGGATGAAATATATATATCATATAATGAATTAGTACAGAATAATATAAAAATCGATATTTTCTATCAGAATGCGGCCCACTTCAGGAAGGAAGTGTCATCTGCACTACCTGCCTTTAAATAAAATTTCAATTTGTTTTGGTTAGTTTTTTTTTTTGCTTTGTAGTTTTGTATTGTCGCTGTTATTTTAGTATTAGTTTTCAAGTTATCCAAATTTATAGTGTGTAGTACTTGAGTTTTTAGGTGTATGAAGTAACTAGCTATAAGTATGATTATGTGTAATTTAATAACCCTTAGCATAGTTTTAGTTGTAGTTCTAAGATGTAATTATGTTGCTAGTTCATAAGTTATAAATAAATAAAATAAATAAATATATCTATATTACTTTCAATACTAGAATATGCGATAACATAAGATTAAGGTTATATATTGCGTACATTTATTGATATTTTTTGAAATATACTTTTTATTTTTGACAGGTTAGCGCTTAATTATTATACAGTCTAAGATGAAAGAGCATTAATCTAGTAAGAGGCGACTTACCTTTATATGGCTTCTACCCAACATTGTACCGTAGCAAAAATCGTGGTACGTGTTTGCTGATAGTGTGGTAACTAGCCACGGCCGAAGCCTTCCAATACTTCAGATTCAGGATTATTGTAAAATGCTATTTCCTAAAGCGAGGATCGAAACCAGAATCTCTGGTAGCAAACCGAGGACAAAAACCTCTTTCTAGTAATGTTTTGCTCATTGGTCTAGTGATTAGCATGTCCGACTACAGACATGAGGTCCTGGGTTCGAGTCCCGGATCGGGCCAAACCAAAATTGATATTGAGTTTACTATTAAAATTTTCTCTATATTTGCCCGAAGTTGGGAAGTTGGCGGTGTTATCCACCCCCGTGCCTCGGAGGGCACATTTAGCCGTCGGTCCTGCGCCTGATCTCTCGATCTCTCTCCGGTCGTCTCGGATTTCCGTCACATCGGACTATAAGAGTGAAGGAATAGAGAGTGCACTTGTGTACTATGCCTGCCAATCCTCAGTGGAGCTCTCCTATGAGTGAGGAGGCCTGTGCCCAGCAGTGGAACGTTAATGGGCTGCTACTTACTTAATAATGTTTTAACTATCGGAGACTTTGTAATTAACATGTTATTTATTGTTTATTTGAATCTATAACCTTTACTATCAATTATTCCCACTTAATTCTACAATTTTATAACATAATTTGAAACAGGTTTAGACGCGGTAAACTCTTTATAACAGTCATAGTTGTTTTTACCTATTAAACCTAATCTCTATATAACACAACTTGATTTTAAGAAATAAGGAATATTTTTCTAACTCCCTTCAGTTTTGCTTTATCAGGATTGCAGTGAAATACGAATTGATAGCATCTCATTATTAGTTTAATAACAATGTTATTCCTACAAATATCACTTGTTTCTAAGTGAAAGTTTTTCCAAAATAGGTTAGGCCTTACAACGATTAACCAGAAGAAACTAACAGTATTAACAATTACTTTCTTTTTTACATACCCAGAATCTCTTGTCATTTAGTTATGGAACAAAATAGCATACATTTTCGCTCTTTCGTCTCAATTTTTATAACGAAATCTATTATAAAATCAATTAGAATAATTTAATAATTCAACAACCTGAAATTCGAGTTTATAAACGATCGCTAGACAAAAAGAGCATCCGTTATTATTGACAAAAAAACTACTGATTTGAAAACCACTAAGTAAACGTGACTATTTTACTTAGCAACTTCAAAACGTTACAGTAGTATTAAAAACAGCTGTTCAAACATAACAAAGCGTGTAAACTTAAGTGGCAACAGAATTTGTACGGTTAATCGTGCCTGAGTCACACATATGAATCGTACACCACGGAAATATACGTAATACTAACGTAAATACATTGTATTATAAGCTTTATCTGTTTGTAATAAATCCTAGTTTATATTGCCATAAAAATGTCCCTCTTGTTTTATTATTGCTACACTGTACATGCTATAGGTTATTTTGATCGCAAACAATTCAATTAAAGCGGCAGGAGAGTGATAATTCATTTGCAGGCCTTTAAATAGCCGTTTATTGATAATAAAATGGGCTTTAATTTATTCTCAATAAATAACTGTTCAGGAGAGCTGTTTTAAGTTAGTGTTACTGATAAAAAGTTAAATAATTCATGTCTAAATCAAGAAAATAGTGAAAGGAGATTTTAGGCATCATTTTTTATCAACTAAATGTTATAACTTTAAACCGCTCTCTGTAGATCCCAATTTGTTAGTAAGGGCCAACGATATGTCTACACACACTTCAATGCGATTAAATTGTACAATAAATTACCGGTTTCCTTATAATTGTATAATACTAACTGATCCTCGCAATTTCGTCTACGTACACTTAAATGTGTGACTTATAGTACGTTGCTATCTATTTGATGCATATGTAACTTAATCGGCAGCAGAACTCATATTTAAATATCTCTTTCTTAAAAAAAAGTGCGTGCGTACAAAGTATACATGTCAGAAGTGAAACTTCTTTGGCAAACCAATTTTCAAGTCTTGTTTATATTTATTCCAATCTACTTCAGATTGCCAAGACTTAGAAGGAAGGGAAAGAGAAAAACGAAGTCATCAAGATATTAAAAATGTCGATACAAATAATTTAACGAAAATATAACAAATGACGAATTACAAATAAAAGTGACACGTGTTTTTTCTTTGCAATATTTTGGTATAAATTATAATTTATTTCTAAATTTTAAATTTAGAAAAAAGAATATATGAATTTTTTTAATTTTACATTTTATAAAAAATAGTATATTAAATTATTAAATACGAGTGGCAAATTAAAATGCCACATGTTATTTGTAAATACTGAAACTACCTTTAAAATTTTACCTTCATGCGCCTGAAACGTTTCAGTTCAAAAATATTACATTATATTTGTATTAAAAATGAATATTTATTGTATTTCTTTACTTGTGATGAGATAACAAAATAATAGTAGGTAATAAAAATTAGCATTTGCCATAAATTTATATTTGCGTATTGCAACACTTTCCCGAGTCCAACGTTGCATTTCAGAAACTTTCATATAAATTACATTATAGTTTAAAACGAAATCAGTATATATATTCCTATCTTATGAATGAATTTTACATTATATTGTCTAATAGACCACTTCACTAGGTTGTGTATGTCGCCGGGGATTTATTTTAAAATATGTTTAATTATTTAATAGCTAGTCATGATACTAAATATGTCATTGTACCAGATGTTATGATTCTTATATTGTCTTGTATTGTAATTACACTGGATGTAACAGGTGCAAGCTCAGTGCTATAAATAGGCTGGTTCTCAGTTAATGAGATCGCCTAGGAAGGCGGCCCAAACACGTGCTTGATGACCCAGACGACCAGATTACTATTGACAACGCCCCAGTACACTATCACACACGAACAGCGTCTTCGCCGGCGAAGACGAGGTCCCCGTTATGCAACGTACCCCGGCCGCGGCCCCCAGTCGCGAACCCATGGGCGTCAAGACTAAGCACCTGTCCGATTGTCCATTTCAGCAGCAGCAAACGTTACTCTAAGCCTAGGGCCGAGCCTCTCAGGAGGCGCTTTTAGAGCAACATTTCCCCCCCGACGCAGCAGGGCCCTGCCACGGGCCCAGCCCTCGGCAGAGCTTCTAAGCTCGCCACCCCTCCCGGTTACGCTGTCAAAGCCAGTAGGGCTAACAGCAACTACACACATCGAATAAAACAAAAAAAAAATAATGAGATTATTCTTATAGAGCATTCGGTAGCTCATTCTCTTGCGTGTGGTTCAATTGCGATAACAGTGTTTTAAGTAATTGTTGTGACATTGTTATCATGAAATTGTGAATATTGAGAAAGTTACTTTAAATATAATTATTAAATCAATACACCAAATTACTTACATAAAGGAATTTAGTGTATTGATTGCCCCCGCTTGGGGACGCGCGCCGAAATGTACGTTGATAGGACGTGTTCTTTTATACAGAAATGTTTGTCGTTTAAAAACGTATTTAAACTGAATTAACGGATACATATAACTGAGTCGGAATGTCGGCAAAATATATACAGTTGCCATCGTGATATGTACCAGTATATATATAAAAATATTCAAGAATACCAAGTCATGTCCTAAGAAAACTGGCGCATTCACTACCTGTTTCAACCGTTGAGATATAAATTTAGATGAGTCTAAATTTAGCGAAATGTGCGACGAGGTTTCTAAAATTCGGGAAGCATTCAAGGACTTTTAATTAATAGATATTATTTCCAGCTAACATTGGCGTTGGCAAATGTAGAATGTTTTGTTTTTAAATTTACTTGGCACTATTTTTCAGTCGAAAAAACTCTCGACCATGATTTTGTTTTTATTCGCGCTTACTTTTCCACATACATGTGAAGGGCAACTACCATGTGGGTTCTGGTTAGGGATCATGGATTTTGATCATGAACAGGCACCACTAACTAATGGTTGTTGGCAAATTTCGTGACGAAACCTGCATGTTCCAGAAGCAATTCTGGGATATGTGTAGTCGATGGGTCTATTCTTTAAAAGCTCTATCTATCTAACTGTACTCTTTGAGGCACTAAACCTGTGCGCAGCAGTGGGACGTTAATAGGCTGCTACTTAACTTTCTTAGTAAAACTTATTGATTTCTACTCGCCCAGGACTTAAACCCGCGTCTTCTTTATACAAGAATCTACTGGATTCACCACTAGGCCAACATGGCATTTATTATTTACGAGCCGACCCGGCAACCTTTGGACCGCCTCAAAAATAATAATGATGAATGGTAATTGCAGAGTTTTTCAAATTTAATTAAAAATGTGGTCAAAACTTAACCGGAACAAAAAGTATTCGTAATAAAAAATAAACGCGACCTTTACGCCCAGATTCACGCCAAAGTCAGAAATTGTTTATTTTCAATGTCAAATGTCAAAAAAAAAGTAAGTTAAAATCGATTCGACTTTTGAACAACTGAACGAAAGTGAAACATTTGATGTTTGAAACCTAATTTAATTGATGAACGAACTTTTCCTTTAATCGATGGCACGAATATCAAATGTTTGACAGGTATTAGTAGTTCCTCTGGTGTCTCACTGCCAAGTATATTGAGCGCCATGCTTGTCAGTGAGATAGGATGGAATGTAGTTGCCTCTTTCTGCGAAGCTGTCATCTCTTTGAAGGAGGCAATGGAGCTAGTACGAGTATGCTACTCTCCTTCGGTGGAGGAGGCTGGGCGGCAGGAGGCATTTTTACGAACGCCTCTTATCTCCTCCTTGAATATCCTCAGCCGATTTCATCCGGGAGTGTCAGGGTGAATGCGCATGGTAAGGAGTGTGTCGCTGGGTTTTAGTGGGTATTCTGGCTTTGCCGGCAAATCCCACACTTCCTGCCTTGTGGCAGGGTGTTTAAATTCATTTACCAGCGGAAAAAAGGTATTAGAAAATTCTAAGGAAAAGTGAAATTGATGAACTTCCAGACATCAAATCAAATTAAAATATCCCAAGTAGGCCTNTCACGCGTTTCTATCGTCTAAGTAATCTTGCAACTTATAATATGATATAATTCAAAACCAAAATTAATCAAATAAGTCCAGTCGTTCTCGAGTTATAGCGAGACTAACGAATACCTCTTGATTTTGATAAATATAGATTAGCTATTGGTTTCCACCTTTATTCTAATATTGATTTTAAATAAGTTAACGTCAGGAACGATGCTACAGTGTTATTGCAGTTTCAAGAGAAATTATCCACTCCTCGTAAACTAACGGCCGGTCGCATTAAATTTTAGCCACGAGAATGGCGCCAAGCCAACAGATCGATTTTATAAGGCCAATGCACTCAAATTAAATGGTTTTCTAAAAAAATCATACGCTCCACAAAAAAATGTGGAAGGGAATGACCTCGATTTCCTTTTTAGCAATGTTAGGGCTGTCGACCTTTGGCAAGGTATAAATGAAGTCGCCTATAAAACGGTAATAATACCTTTAACGGCTTGACAAACCTCGTAAATTTGTATACTCTTATTTGAAACACGATCAGTATGTAATAAGAAAGTCTATGTTCTTGTTCATTAAGCCAAAATTTGAACCTTTCGACTGTTTAAAATATGTTTCTGTTTACTACGTCTATAAAAAGAATGAACGAATAAATGAATGAAACGAGACTGACAAAAATAATTTATGAGTCAAGAGTGAATGCGAAAGTTGGAAGGAGAAGACCAAGACGAACGTTCCTGAATCAAATCCAGGACATTTTAAATAAGGGCCAAGTCAAAAGTAACTCTAAACCGACGAACTTGTATGAAAGGTTTAAGGAGACTGAAAGAAGCGAAGCAGATGTGCAAGGATCATGGCAAGTGGAAGAACGTTGTCTCTGCCTACCCCTATGGGAATGAGGCGTGATGCTATGTATGTATAATTTGTTTTTTACAGTGGGATAATCAAAGTTGTATTTGTGGAGAAATATTAAAACAATTAATCTAGAAATTAAATTAGCACATTTGTTATACGTTTGAAATATTCCTCATTAGTCTCTCCGTTGGTAACAAATCAAAAAATAGGTGTTGTTACAAATTGTAATATTTTGTTCCCGTGGGCAACTGGAATCAAGTTAAAACATATTTATCGCTAAAATAATCTTTTTTATTGTAACACGCCGTTTGTAAAAGAATGTCTTTGACTTATTTCTTAAAACTATGTGCAGGCAAATCCAAAACTGATTGCGGTATCTTTATAAAAAAGGCGTATGCATGGCATTTCAATAACGTTAAAAAGCCTTTCAAAATATTAACAAACACTAAATTGAGATAGAAGTTCTAATAATCATTCCCACGGACATGTAACGTGGCATTTTTAAAATATAATAAGATAAATATTTAAAAAAATTACAGTATTTTGAACTGAGAATTAAAGTCACTTTATTCGTTATTGACAAGGACAGTTACACGTACAATGTCACGAATGTTTATTATTAAAAAGAAAGCGTGGGAATCAACCAAATTATAATAATACAATTAAATATAAACTAAAATAACTTATCGACTATACTTTGTGAAAGCGTAAGCAATGAATGTCGAATCACTGCAAGATATTCCATATATATAACGTTGTAAAATAAACATATACACAAATAACTCGGACTTTATGACAGATTTAAAATAGGATTTGACAGTGTTACAGTAAAAATACCATAAATAATTTGACAGTGTAATAGTAAATATAATAATAATAATGGTAGCATAAATGACGCCAAAATCAACTGCATACTAATGATATTAAAGACTTATTATCTTTATAAATAGATCTGAGCAAGCTTCTTTGAATACAAATTGTATTGCTCCCTTTGCAATTCAATGTCAATCGTATTTTTCACACCAACTCCTATATCTAAATTAATGATAAAGCATTTTTTTTAATAATATATTATTTGAGACGGGACATGGCGGCATTTATAAATTTAAGAGAAAAAACAGCCCAGAATGCAAATGTAATCCAGAAATGACCGAAAATATATCACAGAAAACCCAAGATTTACTAAAGAATGAAACGCCGTTGAGAAATAAACGAAGAAATAAAAAGGAATATAATCATTACGATGTTATTCATATAAAAATACATAAATAATCTTGATTATCACTGCGGATGCAGTACGAATTACTACATAATTGTATTTATTAAAAGTCCAACAACAAGCTCCGACAACCACGTCAGAGAACATTGTATCAACGTAAAAAAGATTGAATCTAAATATACTGTATTTATTAATTAAATAGATTTTGTAAAGTTCTGTATTCTAGGAAATCACTTAAAATAATGACACCAAAAAATGTTAAGTCAACTGAATACTAGTGACAGTAATAATTTATTATTTCTTGATGGCTTGAGGCAATCTCATATCTTTAATAAGACAGATCGATCAGAAAATGTAATAAATACGTTAAAAAGCATATAAAAGGGCCTGTGTAAATTTTTACACACTTCTATAATATACCATGTAATATATCACAATTATTTAATTTGATCTTAAATATTTATTTCAGTCATATATTTTTTTAAATGTGTAGAGACAAAAAGTAATGTTTTCCAGCACGTTAATATTTTTTCTAGGAAGTATTTTTGGAGTATAATCTTCCCTGTCTTTTCTTATACCCCTTTAATAATAACATTGTATAAGCGTTTTTTATTAAAAGTACACAAAGTTGTAATAATAAAAGTTACAACCTTAAACAAAAAAACAAATCAATTTAGTTTATTAAAGGCATTGGCAGCATTCCCTAACGCAAGGGATTTTTGTTATGTTAACATTGTTTGGATTTAACAAGTTTAAGTAATTAAGAAATCGAAAGCAAATATGTAATAATAAGAATATTGTTTTAACAAAACTTTAGTACCGAGTGTATACCGAGAAAATGGCGTAACAACGACTGTTTCCCTGAAGAAGAAGAAGGATAATGCAGCTAAAGTCAATCAGTTTAGAAACAAAAAATAAATTTAGTATCCAAATATGAGAACTCTGAACAAAACTTTCATGTCATCAATTCGTGTCGCTTACATGGATGTCATGATAGGACGACATCTTAATTATCTTAGTGTTCTTTTAGCTGGTCGATGGAACTTCGAAGAACACTTCAAACGCCCCAGTGTCACCACTGCGGATGGAAACAGAATGACGCCCAGCACACCCTGAAAGACTGCCTTGCACGGACGTCAGACATTAGGAACGACCTCTCCCTGCCAGTCGTTTTAGCAAATATGCTGGCGAAAGAGGCTTCGTGGAAGGCGATATCGCCGATTCACAGACCGCGATCTGTGAATCCGTCATGATCAAGAAGAAGAGAGCTGAGCCAGAGCGAGAAATAGCCTCCTTCTCCCGAAGACGGTAAGGACCGAAGCCGGCCAGTTGAAGGACAGAAATAACATATCTCTTATAGTGGGGCCTTGGAATCACAAAGAGGGCTGTAGCCGTTTTCTTAGCACCCATACGACTCCAGAAAGACGGCAGGTTAATGTGGTCTTAATCTGTCGTGGCAACACCTACTGCCAGCAAGAGGTATCGCCTAATAGGAGGAGCCCGAAAAGCACAACGTTTTTAGTGGAAAAATACCACATAACCCAATCTATCCCCCGAAAAGGTCGGGAATCTTATAAAGATTTCCCCCTCCATAAAAAAAAGTCACTAACCTTTATTTATATGACAAGTATTACATTTTGATAAATAATTTTAAATTTCTAACATCAAAATTAATATTAAAAATTTGGTAACCCTAAAACCTGATATGTTTGCATTAAAAAATTAAGACACCACTGATACAGTATCTAGGTTATCACGTGGCTTACTAAGTTAATTAAAAAGTATGAATTAAAGTGTTATTCATCAAATTGGTAGATATAAAATATCAACAATTGATACTTTATTTTATAGTTTGAAAAAAATTACATTATATGTAATATGTATGTCGGTTTTCCTATATATCTTGTTAAGAGTTTCAATTAAAACTACTTTTTTATTAACTGAAATCCCAATACATTTAATTTATAACTTATATGAGATATTGCCTTAATAATACTTAAAACACTTGAATATGTATGAGAGGAGACTTTCTGATGATTTTCAGTCAAACAAAAAGTTTTTCTGGAAATCAATACAATTTGCCCGAGGGAGATCTACTTCCTCGGAGCTTTGTAAAATCAGAAGTTTAGATGGAAGTTTAATAAAAGGAGAAGAATGGATATTGAAGAGATGGAAGGATCATTTTGAAAGTTTGTTTGAAAGAAATGAAGCAGAGGTAAATATGGCCTCTGCGGATAGCAATGAATGTAAGACAAGTGATAGCGAGATTAGTATGGATGACATCATGAAAGCGATAAAAGGTATGAAATCAGGTAAGGCTGCTGGGTATGACAGAGTGTCAGTCGAGATGCTGAAGGCTGGCCGCGGGATTGTGGTAGCTCAGCTGTACTGCCTTTTCAATATATGCTGGGAGAAAGGTCAAGTCCCAAGAGATTGGAGCAAGGCCGTAATTGTCCCTCTATATAAAGGAAAAGGGTCACAGCAGGAGTGCAAAAATTACCGCGGTATCAGCCTTCTTAGTGTCGTCGGCAAATTGTATGCAAAGATATTAATTGAAAGGGTGATTAATGAAACTGATGGGAAAATATGGGACGTGCAAGCGGGATTTAGAAGAGGAATGGGATGTACGGATCAGGTCTTTTCTTTACGGTGCATAACTGAAAAATGTTTGGCTAAACACCAAAAAGTTTATTGCGCGTTCGTAGATTTAGAAAAGGCCTATGATCGAGTGGTGAGGAATGAGCTGTGGTCAACGTTATCTACGTATGGGGTGAGCGGTTGTCTGATCCAAGCATTGAAGTCTCTCTATGAGGGTTCTAGTGCCTGTGTCAGAATAAACGGAGCGTACACGGAGTGGTTTCCTGTCGAAAGAGGTGTTCGACAGGGATGTGTTGCGTCACCATGGCTGTTCAACCTATTCATGGATAAATGTTTGACAGATTTAAAAGAAAGTATGTATGGGTTAAGAATGAATGAATTACTCATCAAATGTTTACTCTACGCTGATGATCAAGTAATACTTGCGTCATCCGCTAACGAGCTTCAGGAGATGCTAAATATTATGAATGAAGCTTTGAAAGGGAAAGGAATGAAAGTGAATGTAAACAAAACGAAAGTTATGCTTTTTGAACGAGATGAATCTATGATGAATGGCAATATTTTGATAGATGGGGAACAAGTGGAAGAGGTGAAAGAATTTGTATACTTGGGATCTAAATTTACAAAAGATGGAACATGTGAAAGTGATATCGAAAGGAGAGTGAATGCAGGGAATATGGTAAATGGTGCTCTGCATGCTTTTATGAATAGCCAGATGGTGTCTCAAAGGGCTAGACTGGCAGTGCATGCTGGAGTGTTGGTGCCAACACTTATGTATGGTAGTGAAAGTTGGGTATGGCAGAAGAATCACAAAAGTAAAATAAATGCGGTAGAGATGAGAGCGTTGAGAAGCATGAGTGGATTAAAACTGAGTGACAGAGTAAGAAATAGTGTGATAAGAGAACGTTGTGGTATAAAAGAAGACGTAGTGACTAAAATTGAGAAAGGTATGCTTAGATGGTTTGGGCATGTAGAGAGAATGAATGAAAGGAGACTGACAAAAAGGATTTATGAGTCAAGAGTGAATGCGAAAGTTGGAAGGGGAAGACCAAGGCGAACGTTCCTGGACCAAATCCAGGACATTTTAAATAACGGCCAGGTCAAGAGTACTCTAAACCGACGAACTTGTATGAAAGGTTTAATGAGATTGAAAGAAGCGAAGGAGATATGCAAGGATCGTGGCAAGTGGAAGGATGTTGTCTCTGCCTACCCCTATGGGAATGAGGCGTGATGCTATGTATGTATGTATGTTGTATTTATAGGCTCATATGTTAAAAATGAAAACTTACCTTCATTGTTATTCACATCACTTATATAATCAAAAACATAAATAACCACTGATAAACACCTACGATTTATGAAATACCATAAAAAAAGACGATACACCGTTAGTAGCGGTCACTTTGGAAATTATTTATTTTTTGTTTTTATATTGTCTGGTATTATCTCTACGCATAATTTGTTACGACAGTTACCGAGAGCAAAATAGATAATACACATTATGACTTTTTTATGGCTGACAGTTTAACGCTTAACTGTACTCTCACCTGAAGGTAAGTGATGATACAGTCTAAGATTGAAGCGCGTCAATCTGGTAAGAGGTAAGGTGGTTACTAGCTACTACAGCCAAAGCCTCCCACCAGACCAGACTCAGACAAATTAGAAAATGCGATTTCCTAAATTCGTCCTACCGGGGATTGAACCCGGGAACTCTGCTAGCAAGGCGAATACTCGCACCACTGCGCCAGCGAGGCCGTCAAAAGAAAGAGATGCTTCTATTTATGATTGCAAGAATTGAGACAGAACTATCGCCTGATGTGAACTAGTAGTTGACATTGGCAATCTAGGGGAGAAAGAAGACATCAAGTGTTTTGAATATGATGCGTATTTGTGCATTTAAAATTTGTTGCTTTCTTAGGAACTTTCTCTACATTTCTATCAAATCTATGATGTCTGAAAGTCTACGAGTCTCTCTTATGGAGGTTTCTATCTTTCTCGTAAAAATGTTTCGGCTATATAAGTATTAAGTAGTGTTATTTAATACTTTGTGAAAATGCGAAATGTTGGTATCTGCATCATGCTAATATTTAATTCTACAGTAAAAATATAAAAGCTAATTTTAGATCACTATGTCTCGGTTAACGGTTGGACAATGAGAGTTAATAAAAAGTACAGTTTAAATGGCTCCGAGTTTAAAATAGACAGGACTAATCCAATTCAAGCAATTTCCTTATTGACAATTATTACAGCGGACAAAGTTCGCATTTGTACCAAAGCCAATTAAAAAAAGTATTTTGTTGAGTATACACTTCGGTTTTAATTCTAATATGAAGAAATGTTTCGTAGTTTATTTAACTATAAGTTAACCTGGATAGTTAATAAAATTTTCTTAATTAAATTTCAAAAAAAGGACATTTTAATACTCACACCGTGTTTTTGCCACCTTAGATATAGAGTTTTATTTTCTAAATTATTTAGCACCAATTTTCAAAGCTTTGTCTTTAAAAATAATGGATTTTTATATTAATTTACATTTATAACGTTTATAATCTCTAAGCTTTGTTTTTGCTGGTAGTTAAGTAGCACTTCATGGTTAGCTGCAGCAGATGCTGCTCCCTTTCGGAGGAGGAGGCTGGGCGGCAGGAGGCGTCTTTACGAATGCGTCTTGTCTCCTTCTTGAAAATCCTCAGTCGGTTTCATTCGGGAGTGTGGGGGTGAATGCGCAAGGGAGCCTTTGACACTCCCCATTCTGGTTGAGGAGGGTGTCGCTGGGTTTTAGTGGGTATTCTGACCTTGCAGGTGGGTCCTATACTCCCTGCCTCGTGGCAGGGGTACGCAAATGCATTTCCCAGCGGAAAAAAACACATACAATATGTAAGTAAGTTATCATTGGCAAACTTAATATACAAAAATATAGATGGAAGCACGCTAATCTGTTAAGAGGTAATTTACCTTTTATGGTTTCTACGCAGCATCTTACTGGAAGACTGGAATCTCTTTGCTTGGCGTTACGTCTTTGCTGGTAAGGTGGTAAATAGACGCAGCCGTAACCTCCCGCCAGTCTGGACTCAGATTAAATTAAAAAAAAATGGGGTTTCCTAAATTCGCTGTGCCTGATATAGAACCCAGGTCCTGTTCTAGTGTAAGTAAGTAAGTATTTGCTACATTACAACAGTGAAGCAGTCTAATATAAATTGGTGAAATAATTTTAAGCGTCAAGAAGGCGAGGTAATAAACACCTCGCCTTCTTTCCCAATAAAGGGCATACCGTAAACTCGCTTTTAGTGGGCTACCACTACGCAATATTAGTGAAAGGCGACAAGTGTTTATATGAGATAATATCTTGCCCTTCTCAATGTGTTGCATAAGACAAATGAGAACTCTTTGAACTATTTTAACTTTGACAGTCTGACAAGTATCGGATATTATAAATTTATAAGTATACTAGGTGAACCAGCGACTTCGTCTGCGTGGAATGTTTTTTGGGTAGCATTTTCATTAATTTAGGCAAATTAGTCAAAACACCCCCGCAACCCGGTATCACCACGAGTACCCTGGTTTAGACACGCTACCTTAGGTAGAAACCATGATAAGGTAGCTTTCAATTTGCGGTACGGGCTATATCCCTCAAATAAATATGCCTATTTGATGAACTGCATTCTATGCGATCAATTAGAAGACGTACAGCATCTTCTCCTGGAGTCCATCAAAACAATGAACGAAAGACAATCGCTGATAAACCGCTACGGCCTAATTTGTTTTGATATTGGCCTATTGCNACAAGTGTTTATATGTGATAATATCTTGCCCTTCTCAATGTGTTGCATAAGACAAATGAGAACTCTTTGAACTATTTTAACTTTGACAGTCTGGCAAGTATCGGATATTATAAATTTATAAGTATACTAGCTGAACCCGCGACTTCGTCTGCGTGGAATGTTTTTTGGGTAGCATTTTCATTAATTTAGGCAAATTAGTCAAAACACCCCCGCAACCCGGAATCTCCACCCTGATTTGAACACGCTACCTTAGGTAGAAACCATGTTAAGCTAGCTTTCAATTTGCGGTCCGGGCTATATCCCTCAAATAAATATACCTATTTGATGAACTGTATTCTATGCGATCAATTAGAAGACGTGCAGCATCTTCTCCTGGAGTTCATCAGAACAATGAACGAAAGACAATCGCTGATAAACCGCTATGGTCTAATTTGTTTTGATATTGGCCTATTGCAGAGCATTCTGAGTAGTCCAACGTCACAAGTAGCTGTACAATTTTACAATATGATAGTAGCGGGTTATCAGTGATTTATATTAAAGATTTATCCTGTGGACAAAAGTTCCTAATATTCTCTAGATTAAAAAAAAACCCCCCGCAACCCACCTTGCGGATGGAATTTCGCAAAATCCGTTTTTAGTTGTCCTCTACTCGGCAAAAGGAATATTCCTACCAAATTTCAAGTCTCTCCGCCTTATGGTTCCAGAGATATCGAGATGAGTCAATATATACCTAAATATCTCTTTTGTAGATAAGTCGGACTATAGATTTATTTTCGTTGACATAAACATTTTATTTCACTTAGTTTTTATTTACTTCCTATTTATTAGATACACACTCACACTCATAATATAGTCAATATATATTTTACTTTACAACGAATATATTAACTAATATATTTTTAAATTTATAATATCATTTACATAAAATGTCCGACTTTAGCAAAATTAAAAATACTCTGCAGGTATTGAAATATTCTTGATTTGAAGGAGTTAATGAAAGAGTCGCTCCAGTAATTTTTAGCTTGATAAAAATAAAAACAGTATAGGTATATCAGTGGGTATTATTAGTATCCTTGGGATATGAGCGAACTCACCAGTCACAGGCCCAGTTATAAGGGTCGCTACAATTTTTGAATGGAATGTCCGATTTTAATAATTTAAAGAGTATTTTACAGGTATTGAAACGGTCTTTAATAAAACATTTAATAGAATAAGGATTAACAAAGTGTTTCCCTAGCCCACGCCATGACAGAATTTTTGAGATTTTTACACACCTTGGGTTACACTAATGCATTTTTATGAAAGATCCCTATTTTTTTTTAAGAAAGTAATATAACCTATATCGCTCAGTGAAAATACAGCATAATGGTGAAAACATTTTTTATATCGGTCCAGTAGGGTTAGAGAGGGAACAAGTTTGATTAGCCTAAATAAGGTTATAATAAGCAAACTTTAAAAGATAGATAGATATATGCTATGCATCATTTTCTAAGAGCTTTTTAATTGTGTCATAGATGATTGTTGGGTGTTATTGAGTGTTTATACAGCACAAGTAAAGGAAGCTCTTAAAAGGTATTCAACACATCTAGGGCCGAAAGTATGACATTGTCGCATGAAAATAACGCGGATGTCATACTTTCGTCCCGTGGTGCGTATATGATGTTTCATCAGACGGGGATCGAAAGTACGGTAAAAATATTAATAATTAAGTTTCAAATAATACGAAATAAAGTTAGATATTGAATCATTAGCCCGCAGGCTTCGACTCAGGCTAAGCAAAGAGTTTTTACTCATTTATTTATTACTCAAAAGAGGGTTAAAAGTACGCATTATCGGCACAGATAAAAAGGTGAAAAGAATAAATTTCACCGTTTTTGCAACATTATTCATTGATATTTCGTTTCCTTTAGTGTTAACGTTATATAATCCATAACCTACGTTAATGTTATATAGTCCATAACCTACGAGATAGATGGGTTACCAATTCTAAAAGATTTCTCAATACTCCATTAGCATGTTTTGTTTATTTATTTAAACCTGGCATATGGTCATCCGGTTTGTTTTTATAAAACTATTCGAAAGGAAATAAAACAGCGGGCATCAAACTATGAACCTTTTATAACTGTAGCCAGATATTATCAGCTTATATATAAATTATAATCAGAAATTCTACACACGATACAGTCAATTTTACAGCTTTTTACCATTAAGTGTAATAAATTTAACGCTACGCTTTTTAATGACTACTGGAAGCGTCTATTACTTCTAATTACAGTAGTTCACAAACGGTTTTACATCCAGGTAATTAGATAATTAAGTGATTGGAAGCTTTTTTTCATTATCTCTGGTGTAACGGTACAATAACTTGGTAGTCCTGTGAGTCAAGTTCAATTCGAGTTAATTAATTTATAATGTTTCAAGTTCAATGACCTCGTTGGTGAAAAGATAAGAATCGATCGTTTTGCTAGTTTTAGATTTTCGCAAGAATAAATTTGAAAATTATTAAAGTGAACGAGCGTGCACGAAGCATGAAGATATGCAGCGTTTTTTATGATAATTCCTTTGATGATTGGGTAGTTTAAATATTTACAAATAACATGTGGCACTCTAAATTGCCACTCGTCATTTAATATACTATTTTTTATAAAATATTTAATAAATTCTCATTTCTAAATTTTAAATTCAAAAACAAAATTTAAATAATAATATCTAATATTGACAAATATTTAATTTAATAATTTTTATTTACATTACAATACTTAACATATCTTCCTTCCGTCAGCCAGCTGTTACGAGTGTGGTGCCTCGTTAGACACAGTCCACCAACGGTGACAGAATGTCCCGCCTGGGGTTGTTAGCGACTCAATATGACGTCACTGATCGGCACAGACCTCTCTCTGGCTAGTATTATAGGTGCAATACTCATCAGTGAACAGGCTTGGAGAGCGGTTGCCTTCTTTTCCGAAACTGTCATCTCGCTTGAGGAGGTACGACAAAGGGAGAGGGTGAATGCCGCTGAGGCACTCCGGCCCCGACGAAGGGGAGTAGGAATCAGGAGGCGGAGGTTCATACAACTTCTCCCCCTGTAGAATATCAGTAAGTCGGCTACACCTTAAGGGCCAATTTTTTAAAAGAATAACCTTAAAATTATACTATATGGATAGGCAAACGTAAATTAAAGCTTGTCAATTTTCGATAGTTGGACGGCCTCACAGTGGTGCGTGTACTCCCTTTTCTAGCATAGGTCCCGGCTTCGATCGCCGATAGAGCGAATCTAGGAAAAAGCATTGTCTAATTTGTCATAACTGATTACCATCCTACCAGCAAAAACGGACCGCCTAACAAGAGATTTGCGTTCCTGTACGATGCTGTGTACCATAAGAGGTAAAATGCCTTTTACCAGATTAGCGCGGTTCCATCTTAGTTTGTGTCATCACTTACCATTAGGTGTGATCACAGTCAAGTTTTAAACTGTGAGCAATAAAAAAAAATCTGTCAAATCGATCGAACAGGCATTGCAACACAGCCAGGTATTAATCAATATATCCTTTTTTCTTTTTATTTCTCTCAGATTAATACCCATTTTTTTAAGTATACAATCATATATATCATCAATAAATGAACAATAACATTCTATAGACATATTTTAAGTTTTATCATAAAACGTAAATAAACAAAGAAAAAACACTGCGCCAATTTGATTTGACACAAAGATAAAAATTGACGATTAATCAAGACAATTTGATTCGTTAATCCTAATGCTGATTTATAAATTGTAGATATGTAAAAAACAGTATTTTAGACTACAAAAGGTACATGTTATTGATATCTTTTATACATTTAGTAAGAATATAAAGAAATCCTTTCGTAGTTGCCTTTATACAAAGTAAAGAGTCTGTGGGTTCTATTCAGACCAGACCGTAGAGAAATCCTCGAAACCTTAGCTTTGAAGTCAATCTTTAATATAATAGTACATTGGAAATAATTATATTTAACGTATAAAGTCTATTTGACGATTCAGAGTACTGTAAAAGCCTTCATTATATTTCGTTGTTTGATGTTCAAGATCAAAAAGGCTGACGAATATAAATAACTTTGATAAGGTTTATATTATAAATACGAAATATCAAACGCAAGGGCAAGTAAAACCTTTTTTGTTTACAAATATATAATAGTTTATTTTTTACATAAACTACAAAAAGAGAAATACAAACGAATGTCAGCACAGAACAGGAAGGTTGCTGCATTTTTCATGTTGTAAACATAAGTTTCTTATTGATTTTATTGTACTTTTTAATATTTAATTGTAATTTGAATTAATTAATCAAATGATTAGCTAGCCGAAGTCGATGATGTCGAAGTCACCAATCTAGACCTAGACATATTCATTGTATATACTTTTTGACAAAGAGGTCCTGGGTTGGATCTCCGAATTTAGGAAAATTCTAAAAACTAATTAGAGTCTAGACTGGTGGGGGGCTTCGGCTGTGCCTAGTTACCACCATACCGCAAGGAGTACCGCCAAGCAAGAGATTTGTGTTCCTGTACGAAGCTGTGTAGAAACCATAAGAGATAAATTGCCTCTTACTAGGTTAGCCAACTACCATCTTAGACTGTATCATCACTTACCATCAGTTACGATAACAGATAAGTTTTAGGAACCCAAAGCTCAGGGATTTGGGTGTAAACTAGGAAGGAACTGTCTCATTGGTCTGTTCGATTCCAATCCCCAGTGGATCACCGTGGTGCTTCTAAGAACCATCTCTCATATGAGTGAGGAGGCCTGTGTCCAGCAGGTAGATCGTTAATGGGCTGCTACTTCCTACTTACTTTTTTTTCACCGCTGGGAAATGCTTTTACACACCCTTGGACATGAGTGTGGGACTCAGTAACAAGTCAGATAACCCACTAAAACCCAGCGGAAAACAGTCACCATCCTTGGTTGGAGGGCCAGAGGTTCGCTTACACAATCTACTCTGGCGTCCCGGAAGCAGCCGGCTCATTTCAATAATTCAAGAAGGGAGCAGGAGATGTGCAAACCTACGCATCCTGTTTCCTGACCTCCTCAGTCTGGGTGGGGGAAGTGTGGAGTGAGCTGTCGGCATTCTGCCTCATCCTTTCTGGTCTCGTTAGCAACCATTGCATCAACTATGCTAGCTACAACCATTGCGTCAACTATGCTAGCTATGATAGAGTTCAAAAAATTCATGTGATTTAAATTATATGTGCATTGTACTGTATAAAGCTATAGTTGGTGAGGGTAATGGTTCATGAACACAGTTAAATCAGGGGCCAGTGGCGTATGTTATATTACAGCCATTTGTATGAGAAATGAAAATAAATTACACTTCATTGATTGTTATCTTACGGTTGTATAAACTTTTTACATTACTACATAATACATTACTTACTTATAATCAACTCATGTGAGAGCTTGTTTTTTATACAAATAACATGATAGCCGTGTCGCCGAATCGATTGTTTTATTTATATAATTATTTTTTTTACGAACAATTGCAATTTGAAACAATGAGTAATTGTTCCTTAATAATAATTAAACACATTTGAATACGTCGACTGAAAATGGCGACATGGTGAACATGGCTACAACAATTGATATTTTTTTATTTAATTACATGTTGTGTTTTCAAGAAAATGCCCACGACTTCATCCGCGTAGAGTTTCATATCCGTGACATTTCTGTATAACATAAATAAAGTAAATCATACAAAATTCCTTAGGAAGAAGCATATAAAGTACTGATTCTCAAATCACCAAAAACATGTCAAGTATTTTAAGATTATTTTTGGCATAATACAGTGTTGCTAATGCAGTAATATAGTTTATTCAAATGGAGAATTAAAAGTGCAATAATATAACTTGCGATTTCTGAAAAGGTAATGGAAATAGAACAAATGCGGCTCGAAGGTCCAGATTAGTTTGTCTCTTGGAGTTCAGAAGCTCAGTAGTAGTTCATTAGCTGCTAACTCAAATATTGAAAAAAAACTGCGAGTATCTCGAGTGATGTCAATGATGAGAGAGTGATTTTGTGACGTTGCGAAATATCAACTATAACTATATTTATAAAGCGCAAAAATTGTTTGTAGATATGTCCGTTACAAACTATCAAATCATTAAAACGATGTGCTGAATTAGAAAGGCAATAACGCAAATATGGTTTTAATAAACTCACTCCCTAAATGGTCACTAATATTATACACAAAATTAATTCACACGTTAAATTCAAAGTAACTAGGTACATGGGGAAAGCAGTCATTAAATAACTGATTTTCGCATATAACTACGAGATCTGGAATCACGCAAGTTGCACTACAGTAAACAGTACTTAAATAGTAACTTTTAACTAATTCATTAATTAAGTTAAGAAATTCCGTTTCAACTTTATATATAACGAGAGCGGCTTTTTAATACTGAATATACAAGATTTAAAACAATTAAACAAGTTGTTAATAATTTTATTTATTAACAAGTAGTCTTTATGTTTATCGTGAACAGAATACACGGTGGAGGATTTTATTTCATACTATAAAGGTAAAATGATAATTAGCTGTCTGACTACTAATAAGTGAGGGAGTTTTTAGAACATAGACCCACCACGCTGCTCCACTGAGCATAGTAATGCTCTTACACGTGTTTATGTGCACTCTTTATTCCTTCTCTCACTCTCATAGTACGATGTGAAAGATTGCTTTCTCTTCAGTCATGTCGTATTGAAGACATGACTGAAGACACGCGCGTATTGACTATTTATTTAAAAAACTTAATAAACTTTCGTATTTATTATTGAGGTTATCCAAGATCGTTAATCAAAATACAGTACTCATGACATATCATGCACATGTGGTATTGGTCTTGCGCTATGGTAGTATATTTTGGGGATATGGTACTGACAAGGAGTTACCATACCACAAAAACGATGCTTAAAATCAATTGATAGTGGTAAACCCTTCTTTAAGGAACTCAAACTAATGACTCTCCCTTCAATATATATTTATGAGATAATTATATTTGTAACGCAAAATCCAACTCCATTTGAAAAAAGAGGTCAAGATAATCGAAATCCTACCAGAATAAAAGCACCACCGATTAAATCCAGTCTAGTGGATAAAAATATTATAGTGATGGCAATAAAAATATATAATAAATTACCGCTTTACTTTAAAAACATTATAGAATTACCAGTGATGAAAAGCAAATTGCGGAATTTGGAAAATGTTATTATAATATAGACGAATTTTGAAATGATTTCACATTAATAATTACTGACATAATTATTGACATCACTAAATATTTGCATGCGATAAAATGGCAAACACAGAGGAACTAATTTGTATGTAAACACGGATGTAACCTGTATAGAGCAAATACATTTATTTGAATTTGAATTTTGAGAAATCAGGCGGACTGACCCAGGACTAGGGATATTGAGATACTAGTAAATACGAATATATACTCGATACTTTTGATTCGACACCAAGTATTAGTAGCATCGCATCAGTATGGCGATACATACTCGGTATCGAAACAAAAATACTTGGTATAAAATCGAATGAGATAAAGTTTCTCTTTATTTTTTGTATTTCTTTGTCTGTACTAATTATGCACAGCAATTTTTAATTATTGCTTGATTCATTTTCGATATGAAACGTAATTCCATTACATATTTTAAGCATTAGCAATCTTCGAAGGTGACGTTGTCTAAGGGACTTTGCGAGTGCCTTTTTTCCAAAGCCGAAGCAACAATGTCTCAAACAAGAAACAGATTATCTCCAAAGTAACTCGAACAGTTACTGTTTATGTACAATGTAGATGTTAAAGTTTTTTTTGTTAAAAATAGATACTTAACGTTATGCAAAACGATCACACAGTATAAAACGAAAGAAGTTTTGTTTTAATTTGTTTCCTTCCACGGTTATTGTTTTTACATGAGTTTCCTCAATATAAAAAACAGTGCCAAAGTATCGATATCAGCAGGTATCTATACTTTAGAAGTATTTACTTCAGTTGTATCGAAAAACGATTTGTGTACTATCAAAATAAATAGGTGTCGATACTTTGATGGTATCGGAATATCCCTACCCAAGGCTCGAGCCCAGGACCTCACGTCTTTAGCTGAACAAGCTGACCACTAGCCCAGTGAGGCAGTCATAATATGTAAGGATAAAATCAAATATATTTTTTGGAGTCTTATCAAATAGTGAAATGTCACGCACTCTGTCATCGATAAGGAAAAAAATGTTTTATGGCAATCAAAACAAAAATACCAATGACTGTCGACTCATAAAAGTTATAAAATAAACTATTTTATCACTAAATGATAACAATCAGTAGATAACATTTAATCTATCTTAGGTTTCCCGCGAGATTATATTACGGATAATCGGACAATGGACTGATAGTATTGTATATATTAAACTAGCATAAGTAGGCGACTTTAATGCCGCAAAAACACTACAATAAAACTAGTTTTTGTGTTAATTACGAACAGACAGATCGACATTAAGCATACACGACTGAGGGCTTCTTCACACAGCATAAAATGAAGTAGCTGCCGAAGTTTGTTCCCTTAGTTTTTTTACCATCTTTTTCCCATCCCATCTTTTTAACGGATTTTTTTGCAGGTTTATTTGTACAATACATTCATATTTTAGTATCAATCGCGAAGGCTCGCTAAACATTACGAGATAGATCAAATTAATGTGCTATGGAATTGTGTATCTTAAAAAGTCCACGATGGTATTTATTTATCTCCCACGGTTAACTCACAGTAACCATTTTTATTTTTTACATATTACAAAAAAATGTGTTATTTAAAAAGATATTAAATATAATAAAGTGTTATCATATATCCAATTAAATACATTACATACGTTGTGTATTTCATGAAGATCAGAAATGCCTCTATCAGTAAGTTATTAACATGGATATCACAGAAGATATCGGAGATTTAAAAAGCGGAGCCATGGAAAAGTTACATCAGCATCAATGCGGAAATAATCATGCAACTATGTGAAATACAAATTGTTTTATCATTTGGCAAGATATCATGACGTTTAATTGTGTTTAATGAGTTGCACTGTGATGTCATCTGATAGTAATGGTGACACACTTAAATGAGATCGCATTGCAATTTTTTAATGTACTTCTATAACATAAAGCAATCTTCGAAAGTGACGTTGTCTAAGGGCCCTGTATCGCTCAGAAATGACGGCATAGTTAAGTAGCATCCCATTAACGTCCCACAGCTCGGCACAGGCCTCCTCACTTATATAAGAGAGGGTTTTTAGAGCATAGACCCAAAACGCTGCTCCACTGCGGATTGGCAGGCATAGAACACAAGTGCACTCTCTATTCTTTCACTCTCATAGTCCTACATAACGGCAATCCGACACGACCGGAGAGAGATCCGGCGCAGGACCGACGGCTTAACGTGCTCTCCCAGGCACGGGGGTGGATCACACCGCCAACTTCCCAACTTCGGGCAAATTTTGAGAAAACCTTATTAGAAAACTCAATATTGATTTTTGAAGTGGCCCGACCCGGGACTCGAACCCAGGACCTCATATTTGTAGTCGAACATACTAAACCACTAGACAAATGAGGCAGTCCTTATACCATTAATAGCCCGCGTCAATACCTTCATAAAATTTGTGACCCTGCTATAACAAAAGGTTGACAACCCCTGGTTTAGAAAATCTCCACAATTACTGGGAAAATGAGTTAAATGGAACTGAAACCTCTTCGCGTTACAGTCTTTCTAATATTACGAACTTAAAAAACATCGGTGAGATCTACCCTACAATAAAATAAAAGTTACATTAAACAAACTTACAGGCAACAATAATAAACAATAAATCTTTTAAATAACAAAATTAAATATACAATTTCAAAACTGTAAATAAACATGCATGCCTTTTTAGCACCTACAATAGTTGTCACGCTTATATTGTATTTAAACAGCTGTAAATTTTCGCCTGTTGTGAATTGTACGAATAGTTAACATAATGAGGACGTCATAAAAACAACAGTATACATGGTAATTTAAAACAACAACAACAAAAATCTTGATTCTGTAACATTTAATCGTGTACTGTATTTATTCTAAAAAAATCTGGTTGAAGAGATATCTAGAAATAGCGAGAATTATTTAATTAATAATCCCTCAATAATTTCCTCAGGATTTAGGAAGACTGTTATGAAAAATTGTTAGTAATCTATTAATCCGAAACGTGGTCGCAATCTATATGACTTATAAGAAGGGAAAGAAAGGCTTTCAAGACAAAAAGTGACTGCACCTATAAAACATAAGAAATAGACTCTCATAAAGTCACTTGATAAATTAAAATCGTTTATTGTTAGAAAACGATTTGGAAAGTGGTACTATAATTTGACGATAATAAAAGCGTAGATTGCCTCATTGGTCTAGTGGTTAGCATGTTCGACTACAAACATGAGGTCCTGGGTTCGAGTCCCAGGTCGGGTCAATTCAAAAATCAATATTGAGTTTTCTATTAAGATTTTCTCAATATTTGCCCGAAGTTGGGAGCGGGCGGTGTGATCCACCCTCGTGCCTCGGAGAGCACGTTNCAACACTAATAAACAATAAATCTTTTAAATAACAAAATTAAATATACAATTTCAAAACTGTAAATAAACATGCATGCCTTTTTAGCACCTACAATAGTTGTCACGCTTATATTGTATTTAAACAGCTGTAAATTTTCGCCTGTTGTGAATTGTACGAATAGTTAACATAATGAGGACGTCATAAAAACAACAGTGTAGATGGTAATTTAAAACATAACAACAACAAAAAAGTGATTCTGTAATATTTTATCGTGTAATGTATTTATTCTAAAGAAATCTGGTTGAAGAGTTTTCTAGAAATAGCGAGAGTTATTTCATTAATAATCCCTCAATAATTTGCTCAAGATTTAGGAAGAGTGTTATGAAAAATTGTCAGTAATCTCTTAATCCGAAACGTGGACGCAATCTATAAGACTTATAAGAAAGGAAAGAAAGACTTTCAAGACAAAAAGTGACATCTTCAGACATGAGGTCCTGGGTTCGAGTCCCAGGTCGGGTCAATTAAAAAATCAATATTGAGTTTTCTATTAAGATTTTCTCAATATTTGCCCGAAGTTGGGAAGCTGGCGGTGTGATCCACCCTCGTGCCTCGGAAAGCACGTTAAGCCGTGGGTCCTGCGCCTGATCTCCCCCCGGTCGTATCGGATTCCCGTCTCACCGGACCATGAGAGTGAAAGAATAGAGAGTGCACTTGTGTACTATGCCTGCCAATCCGCAGTGGAACAGCGTGGTGGGTCTATGCTCTAAAAACCATCTGTCATGCGAGTGAGGAGGCCTGTGCCCAGCAGTGGGACGTTAATGGGCTGCTACTTACTTACTTAAGAGCGTGGAAGTGAATGAATTGCTCTAATGTAATGATGATGTTAAAATAGGATATCCGCTTGAGTTAATTTTGTATTCTTCACAGGACAGGGCGCGCAGGAACCCTCGTAAGTTCAGATTTTACGTCCTTTAATATCATTATCAGTAAAACATTGACTATTCAAAATGCCAACCAATGTGTAAAAATAACTAAACAGTTTATAATTCAAGTATCAGCGAACATTCTGCAATGAATTTTTGAAGTCATAAATCATACACTTGTAGACAAATATATGTCATTGCAAGGTGTAAAAAGTTAGCATACTATTACGCAACTTGACTTTGACTGAGTTTTTACAGGTTGTTTCAAACGATAAAAGTTGTTAGCTATGTTACATAATCAGATGTTTGACTTAGCATATTATTTAAATCCGACCGGTTTAAATAGTAATATCGGTTACCCAAATTACGCAAGCGAAAAGTTAACAGTTTAAAAGAATGTTTATTACAAGAGCTACACCGGAGCTTTACTTCGCTTTATAAGAGTTAATAATATCATAGACTTGACACAAGCAAAGCCAGTACTGGCTTGTTACTTGAATGCGTGAGAAGCCTTAACTGCCGTGGACAGAACAACATGGTACGGCTTCCAGGCCATGAAGGTATGAAGGGCAACGAGCATGCGGATGAGCTAGCTCGAACTGGATCTAGCAGAGAGTTTTTAGGTCCTGAACCCTGTATTGCAATAGCTCTGTGCGTGATAAATACCGCACTATTAAAATACAGACTGGGCCAACTTTAAAAACTAAACTTGGAAATATTCTTAGATGCAGTAAATACAAAGTCTAAAATCTTTAAACATGTCAGTAGAAGACAGGTATACACTAAAGTCCAAAAGCTATGTAAAAACAATGGGTATTACAGAAACCTCCAGGGTCTGCAATGAGGAAGAAGAAACCATTAGGCACTTATTGTTCGAATGCGATGGATTAGCCAGGACGCCAATGAGTCTACTAAGAATGGCCTATATGCAACCAGAGGACTTTAACGCCTCGAATCTAAAGTCTACCCTTAAATTACTACAATGGTTCTTGGAGGCTGTATAGGGGAGACTAAATAGTGGGGCGCGTGCAAAAGATCCGTAAGGCTCGAGGTGCATACACTTCCTAAGTGGGCCCAACCGCGAGATAGATAGATGATAGATGTAAGAGAATGTGAATGTGTAAAGAGAGTGGAAAATGATATGCCTTAGATAAGACTAGATATGCTACATTTGGTATAGCAAACTGGATTTTTCTTGCACCTTCTAAAATCAACATTTTTTGCAAAAGTTATCGAAATGCAAATTATTAGCTTCACGGCAAATTTTTGCCATTACCGAAACCTTTCTTTAAACCTAGAGAAATTCCTCTCACTGAATCAGGCAAATAAGTGGTAAAGGGAGGAAGAGCTTGATGTCCTCACTCTCCCTTGGAACAAACTGGTTGGGAAAGGAGGCATATATGCACTGCACTTTCCACTCCATTGAACTGTAGGTTCTCATAGTTGGCGTGATTGTGGACACTAGAGTGGAATACGAGTAGGAACCTCTAGTGACCTCACTCAAAGACTTATTATTGACATATATGACATTTATTCCATTTCACTCTAGGAAAAGTAAAGCCCCTCTCAACATATTAATGTTTACTTTCAAATCAATTTTGATGATTTTTGCAATATAGATAGATGAAACTTGAGGTTTTGATAATTTTTTTTACCAGTCTTTGTAATAAGGGGAGAAACACTATTCTTTTTGGTACTTATTTGTAGACTATGAATAAGCTCTGGGAGATTACTTTTATCATGTTATATTAATAGTAGTACGGTACTAATATTACGTAAACAAAGTTGTGGGTATCACTTGAAACTAATGTATGGCAATTACGGTTTCACAAAATTTATTAATGAAAGTTAAGAATGAATTCTTTCCTTGTATTCTTTTGGTTGAAATTACAGTTTATTTCAACAAATTCTACTTCTTGCGATTTAACGTGAAAACTATTGTAACAAATGTATAGTTTACGAATATATAATATTTGTAAAGGAAAAATGAGCTTTTTATTTCACAATTAAGTTAACTATTACGCAACTAATAAAATAAGGGATTCCGAGAACACTCATTCAAAAAAATTAATGACTCAAGTTTGTGAAATCATTGCTAGATTACAAAGTTAAACTAACTTAGTCTTCTATATTTTTCGAAATAAATTCGTATAATATGAATCATCATCATTATCACTTGATCTATATAATGGCAATCCAAAATCTTAATTAAATGCGAACCAATCTCAACACAATAAGCCTTTTTGTATTATGTCACTATTATATTTAAACAATAACCTTATATTCTACATCAACAATATACACTACCGAATGTATATTACAAATAAAGAAAATAAGAGTGCATTTTTGTAATTTCAAATAACACTGAAAGTATATACGAAACTTTTATCAAAAAATCAATTTGTCTGTGAGTTTCTTCCCGTTAATCTCTGAAATTACTAAACCAATTTCGATGAGATTTTATTAGTAGATAGTTGGTATTATAAACAGTAACTTGGCTAATTTTTATTTTAGAAAATTAAGGCATCCGGAATTACTAGGGTAACATTGCCGTTAGCCAGAGGTTACGGGTCGCTCTGTTACAGACTGGTGCAGGTGTTAACCGGACACGGTTGTTTTGGTAAATACCTGCATCAGATTGTCGGCTGTGAGGAAACGGCCGCCTGCCACGAATGTGGTGCTTCCATAGATTCAGCGCATCACACAATGGCAGAGTGTTCCGTATTGGGACCTCAGTGACACGTCTTGGTGTCGCTGATTGGAAGGAACCTCTCTTTGGTGAGCATATTTGGCGCAATGCTTGCTAACGAGACGGGCTGGAGGGCTGTCACTTCCTTCTGCCAATCCGTCATGTCGCTAAAGAAGGCATCGGAGAGAGTGAGACAGAATGCCATCGTCGCCTTACAGATTTACGCATCTTCTTCCCCCCTCCATAAACTAACGAAATGAAGTGGCTACATCCAGAGTACTAGAGTGGATTGTGTATGCGTACTTCTAGTAACTGCCTCATTGGTTCGAGTCCCGGGTCGGATCAATTCAAAAAGCAATATTGAGTTTTCTATTTAAATTTCCGTCTAAAGCCGTCGGTTCTGCGCCTGATCTATCTCCGGTCGTGTCAAATTCCCGTCACATCGGACTATGAGAGTGAAGGAATAGAGAGTGCACTTGTGTATTATACCTGCCAATCCGCAGTGGAGCAGCGTGGTGAGTCTATGCTCTAAACACCCTCTCTCTCCTATGAGTGAGGAGGCCTGTGCCCAGCAGTGGAACGTTAAAGGGCTGCTACTTACTTTTTTTTACCTCTGGTTCTCCACTCAGGGATGTCGACGGTTCTGTTGGGTTTTAGAGCGTATTCTGATCTTTCAGTGAGTCCCACAGTCCCTACCCAAGGTGCGTAAATGCATTTCCCAGCCTCAAAAAAAAAAAGGGCAACATCGCCGTGACCAACAACTACAGTAGTAAAACGGACTTCAAATTTTTGTGTAATACGGATCAATCACTGAATTACTTTTTATAAACATCAATTTTTTTCAACATCCACAAATAGTTTTTTCTCGTGTTTTTTTTCTTGTTTATTGTTAACAGTGAAGCAACAGAGTAATTTAATATTAAAACAGATAAGATGGGTTAAAATAATAGCTTTAAAATATAAATTCTTTATACTTAATCGTAGTTAGACGAAAAACTTATACTATAAGAGATGAAAAGATTTGCTTTTGTTCCTATAAGAAAATTTGAACTTTATAATATATCCAAAACAGATATTTTCTTTTCGTTTTTCTGCATAATTAACAGAAAAATGTGTGTGTATATATCAGTTTTCACGTAAAGAAAGTGAAATTCCTTGCGCTTATATTTTGTTAAATATAATTTTAATATGAATTCATGTTATGTATACGTATTTTTCGTAGTAATTATTCTAAGTATGACTGTATAAAGACCTAATAAACATACATACAAATACGTGCAAAGCTAATCCTACTCTACTATGCCATTCTTTTATTTATGTTTATATTAAATTCATCTTATATATAAGGGTTTTGTCCTATTTTTTTCTAATGTAAATTATTATTGTCATTGAATGAAGACCCAATAGATATACATGTAAAGTCACACGTTTGTACTTCACATAAATCAAGTTTTTGGCTTATATTTTGTTTGAATTAAACAGTATAATATAAGTATGATTATGTAAATACCCAAAAGATGATGAAGATGCATTTTTATTACTAAGAACAGTCGTGTAATTTATTTCAAAAAGTTATTAACTAAGAATAACTAATTAAGAATAACTATATTACTTAAAGGTAAGCCTTGCTATTTCATCATATAAATTCAATTAATTTTATGAAATTGAAAATTAAGAACTAATAGGGTTTTTCTCCCTCTATTAAATAAATTGCTTAAAGTCTACTAAGTAATAATTTGGCTACAAGTCAAGGTACTTATCAAAAAAAGTAAAAAGGATGGAAAACTTTATTGCAGTAAGTGTGATGCAATTTAACTTAAATCATTGATTTATACATACATCTGATTCCTAACTATATACCTGGGTTGAGGATATCACATATTACAACGCACGTGAAGAATCTCATAATTTTTTTTATATTCTTTTATTTTTAAGGGGGTTTTGTATTATTAATAATACACGCCAGCCCCATCGTAAACTTATAAACTAACACACAACAATTTAACAATACAAACAAAAAAACTATCATTCTTTGAGAGAATCATTAACAAATTTATATAACTTAAAAGCCAAATAACTCAAAGGTTCACTTAAGATTGAATTAAAAACACCAATATTTCTAACATTTAAATTTAGTTCATGCGTTAATGTTTCTCTCAAACTTTGATTCCGAACACATGCCTTTAGCAAGTGTTCAATATCTTCCCTTACTCCACAAACTGCACAATTAGGGGAAGAACTCTTCCTCATAAGATATTTGAACTTACCCAAAGGCATGTGTCCAGACCTTACTCTAAATGTTATCACTATTATCTCAAAATTAAAATCATTTAAACTCACCTCAGACGTTTCTGTGTACATTTCTCCATGCTCGTCTCTATATGTAATGTTTATACTGGCAACAGTGAATGTGTCACTCCTCTCGTCAGTTGGTCCATATCTCACAGGCCCCAGTTCACTTGCCGGTGTATGACATCCCACGATGCTGACAAACCATCCCAGTGTTGCCAAACCCGACCACAATTCTTCTACGCGCATTTTCATAGCACATTCGATATTAAAAAATTAAAAAAAAAACACAAACTGGCACTTTTCTTTAAACACAACACGACTTTATTCCACCGCGCTCTTTCACTATATGAAGTCACGAAACACGATTTTATCAAGTTCACTATCGGTTATAAAGACGTAACAGATTTTCGTTGGGGTAACACTTTATCGTTTATCTTTGCAAATCGCGATACTGGCTCGCATAAAATAATATTTAATGACTCCAGCACAGATTGTTTAAACTACTTATAGGTTTGGTATGTTTTTGTTTAGTCAGCGGGAGTTTTCGTCATAATAACATCGGTAAGGCAGCCTCTCGCAAAGGCTAAATCAATTCATTTGGTTCGTAGTCCACTGCTGCTCCATATCCTGTCAAGGTCTTGGCTGCAGCCGGCAACTGGAACAAGAAACAAAAATACTTAAGTAAATTCCTTATCGTTACGAAGATGTGCACCGTTGTTTATGCCAATACGTTCGAAGGTTAGGTGGTTTTAATATTTACAAATAACATGTAGCATTTTGCGCCTGATCTCTCTCCGGTCATGTCGGATTCCTGTCACATCACACTATGAGTGTGAAGGAATAGAGAGTAAAAAAAGTAAGTAAGTAGCAGCCCATTAACATTTCACTGCTGGGCACAGGCTTCCTCACTCCGAGGAGCGAGGGTTTTAGAGGATAGACCCACCACGCCGCTCCACTGCGGATTGACAGCCATAGTACACAAGTGCCCTCTCTACTCCTTCACTCTCATAGTCCGATGTAACTGGAATCCGACACGACCGGAGAGAGATCAGGCGCAGGACCGACGGCTTACCGTGCTCTCCGAGGCATGGGGCTGGATCACACCGCCAACTTCCCAACTTCGGGCAAATATTGAGAAAATCTTAACATAAAACTCAATATTGATTTTTGAATTGCCCAATCTGGGACTCGAACCCAAGACCTCATGTCTGTAGTCGAACATGCTAACCACTAGATCATTGAGGCAGTTGAATAGAGATTGCACTTGTGTATTATGCCTGACAATCCGCAGTGGAGCAGCGTATAGGGTCTATGCTGTAATAACCCTCTCTCATATGAGTGAGAAGGCCTGTGCCAAGCAGTGGGACGTTAAAGAGCTGCTCACTTCTGAGATCTATACTCTCTACGCACTTTTAACTTTTTTTTTAAATTTAATGCTTTCAGCAAGTAACATTTATATACAAGTAAAACACTATCAGGCTGTTGCAGATTTAGAATTATTTTTGAAAAAAAGTTATGTCGAAATGATGTTATATATTTTTTATCTTTTACTTTTTTATTTTTTACTATGATGTCAAATTAATTACCACTAATAATAATATTCAATAATTGTTATGAAAAGATTTACTAGAGCTAATAAATGGCTGACTGACTTCGTGATGGCTGCGTTTAGTAAGGTGAGGAAAGCAAGGAATGTTTATTTGTACTTTGAAGTAATAAACTGGTATCAATTAATGGTAATTGCATTAGATATTAGATAATATGAATTGGATTGCAATCTACTCGAAGTAGCAACAGCAATACAGTGAAAGTTAAAGCTAGACTACTTATTAGAAGGTAAAATAATTAGTTCGTTTAAGACACATTGAAATAATTTCTATTACTAACAACTAACTAGATTATTTTGTATTATCTAGTTTACTTTTATGTTAGCTATTTCTTACTTATGATGATTTTTAAATGACAAATGGGAAAGAGATTATATTTATTTAGTATAAAACGATCCGCTATCTATTACCTTGGATCTTTTAAACTATTCAACTGAATTTAATACAGTTTTCGGAAATACATAGAGATATTAAAGACGAAGGTTTATATATATAGTAAATACATACGTTTGTAATTGATGTAAACATACATACAAGAATACAAATGTAACTCTTTATAATATTAGTTCAGATAAAGTCCGCCGTGTCTTTCTGAGATAAGTTCAGAAATACTTAACGGATTTTTATACGATTTTAACCGCTAGATAGAGTTCAAGAGGAAGGGTTATATATATAATACACAGTAATTATACTGCAGGAGAGCCGAAAAATTCAAACTTTTTTAACTGATGTAGTAACAAAAATATTTCGTGCGCTTAAATCGCAAACCTGGCTAAACTTTATGAGGTAGATCAAATTAATTACTACGGAATTGTATACCCTAAAAAGATAATAAAATATTAGCGACAGTATAAATATATCTCTAAAGGATAGCCCACAGTAACCAATTCTATCTTTTACATATTACACTAAATTTGTGATATTTACATGGCCATTTTCTGCAATATACTATACCTTATAATTTATATAATGTGTCTGTCTACGTAACGTCTGTGACTCAGTATGAGTACATCATCAGAATTCAAATTAAAATGTGAAATGACTCACGAGAAAGACAAACAGAAAGTGTTCTTAAATAAAATTAGCACACAGTCGTGTGAAATTAAGACAAAAGTTATTTTCCTTTCAAAACAATATGCGTATTATATGGTTTAATTTTTGAAACACTTAAGTATCCAGCATAATAATGGATACTTGTCCTAATTACTTGTGGGTTCTTCTCGGTACATGGCTCAGAGGAAGCCTCGTAAATTAAGTGTCAAGCCGTCTATTAAGCATTACTAATATTATAAGTACGAAAGTAACTCTTTGCGTCGCGCTTTCAGACCAAAATTACTGAACCGATTTAAGTGAAATTTTGTGTACACACACTCTAAAGCCTTTGAAAGGACACAGGCTACTTTTTAGCGCGAAAAAAGGGTTATAAGGGATGAATGTATTGTCATTTTTTGAGCTAGAAGTTTGAAACTTAGTTTTTGGCAGTTGATTCGAGATATACAAAGTTTGTAAAAATTTCTTCAAAAATATAACGAATACGACAGTAACTGTCAGTAAAAATAAAAGTAACTAGTGTAGAATACGTTGACAAGCAGTGACATAATACGTCATAAAGGCATACGCTGAATGATACACTAAAATATGTCATACAGAGGTAAATGCCCCCTGATTACTAAAAGGCCGCTAACTGATAATAAAATTATATGAACTTACGAGCAAAACTGCCGAAAATAATGTCATGTGTTATTTATTACGAGATTAATTTGTACGCAAATACTGTAGTCTGGGTACACTTAACTATAGTAAAGTAAGTTAAAGTATCTTTAGTGAAAGATAGATTGCAATATTTTCCCCATTACCAAAAAGTTCAACAAATAAAAAAATGGCTGTGTTATGGACACGGCCGTTTGTTGTACGTGAATACGTCTCGTAACTCGATGTGTTACAGTCCTTAATTGGCGTAATAAATTATTTGATCCCTTAGCTATCCAGTGGTGTAATTGTATTTGGGATGGAAGTGATAGATATATAATTACAACACCAGATTGTATTCCCAGATTTGGTTATCATTCGTTTTATTGAATTGCCTTCAAAAGCAATTTAGTAATGTCACTGTGACAGGGAACTTGTATATGTTTACTAACACTGAATTTTATCCGTTATTTTTGAATGCACTTATCTCAGGAACTATTGGTTCGAATTGAAAAATTCTTTTAGAATTAGACAGCCCATTTATCAAGGAAGTAGCTATAATATCAAGTTGTGATAAGTAAAAATGCGCTACGTAAACGGATAAAGTTATAAATCATCAATCATTTATGCGAGAAATGTTCCTCTTTAAGAGTTCTAAGTAACTGCCGAGGATCCTATTTACATACACAGCATCACGCCTCATTTCATTAGGGGTAGGCAGAGACCACGTCGTTCCACTTGCCACGATCCTTGCATATCTCCTTAGCTTCTTTCATTCTCATTCATACAAGTTAGCCGGTTTAGAGTACTCTTGACCTGGCCCTTATTTAAATTGTCCTGGATTTGGTCCTGGAATGTCCGCCTTGGTCTTTCCCTTCCAACTTGCCCATTCACGCTTGACTCATAAATCCTTTTTGTCAGTGTCCTTCTTCATTCATTTTCTCTACGTGCATAAACCATCTAACTATACGTTTTTCAATTGTAGTCACTACATCTTCTTTTATACCACAACGTTCTCTTATCACACTATTACTTACTTTGTCACTCAGTTGCAATCCACTCAACGCCCTCATCTCTACCGCATTTATTTTACTTTTATGCTTCTTCTACTATACCCAACGTTCACTACCATTCATAAGTGTTGGCACCAACACTCCTCCAGGTACATCTGATCGTATATATGTACCTATAAAGGTTTAAACTGTTTTATAGTGTAGGTTCGTTTTTAGTCCACTAATTACTTACACTAAAAAAATTGTCCACTAATATTCCAGTAAATATGTTATTACCAAATATATAATTTAGACTCGAGAGAAAAACTCTAATTTGGTAGTTATTAAATTAATTTCATGAATACATAATTTATTGCTGTCTAGTCTTTCAGTTCTCATTTGGTTGATTTTAACTTTTAATTAATATTATTCGTCATCTCCTTCCTCGTTATGACATCCTCGCAGAAGGAGAGCATAGCATGCTATGCTCTCTCGCTGCTGACCATCATGCTAATGGCGGTGGGGAGCGAGAGAACCACCCCGATAACCTGAACAGCCTAGGCTGATCACGTGTCAAGCGTGTGTTGGGCTGTGTCAACGGCGCAGCCACACTCGTGACGCTCCTCGGTAGGCTCACACCTAGCCACACCGCACAGATACTTGCCAAAGCAACCGTGGACCGACAGAACCTCTGCAACACTATTCCTCTAATATTACCGGTTACGGTTTCGTAGCCCGCTTTCGGCTGACAGAGCCGTTCCCTCCATTTGGCTATCAGAGAGGCTCGTGCCACCCTTTGCCACCCTCTTTCCTCCACAAATTATTATACGGTATTTTAATTTAATATAGTCACGAGGATTTTTATTTAAATATTCATCATCTAAGATTTTGCTATATAATTTTCAAACAATATAAAATAAATGTTTTATTATAATTCTCTTTAATTACTTCTCTTATTTTATTCAAAATAATTTTTCAATTTCAGATGGCAATGCCAAAAATTGTAATGTGAAACACTTTAATGTAAATATCGAAAAAAAAGATTATAATTTGAATTAATTTTCGGCACTCTTAATATTTTAATGACAATTAACTTCATTAAATTAGTAACATATCTTCCTTTTTCCCTCCCTCTAAGTCTCATAAATCTAAAAGTATTAGATTTGTATAAATATAAAACAAGACTTGAAAATTAGTTTGCCGAAGAAGTTTCACTTCTGTTCACAAAGGTGCTCGTCGTGTTTTTTAAAGATTCTCAATTTATTCACGCATTCTTTGAAATTGGTAGTTTGTTAAAGCAAATTACACTCAATGTCACACTTTCGTGTTGATTCTGAAGAACATAAACTTCCCGCGGAAAAACCTGTTTAGTTTTTACCCAAATAGAAAAAGCGAGTTGATAGCTAGACTCCAAGACTGTTAAAGGCTGATGCGCGTATCTATTAACGTTGAAGGTGTTACAAAAGGCTGTACAATGTCACAAGGCTGACAACAAGGCTGTAGTATATTACAATGACTGCTAAATAAATTATATTACTTTAAAATATGTTTACCTATTGCATATTTTACTAGCAAACTACATGACTAAGTTTGACATAATTTCCTATTTCTTTTATTGCTGACAGGTTATCGATTGATTGTGAACTGACTTAATGGTATCTGATGATAAAGTCTAAGATAGAAGTCTACTAACTGGATGGAAGATAATTTAACACTTATGGTTTCTACACAGGGTCATACTGGCCTACACTACATGGCCGAAGCCTCCTACTACACCAAATTTAAACAAATTAGATAATGCAATTTAATGAATTCGGCCTGCCGGGGATCGAATCCGGGACCTCTGCTAGTATGCGCACCATTCTTAGCAAGGCAGTAAAATAATAAAATTAAAAGAGCGTGCGTACGAAGTGTACATGTCAGAAGTGATACACGTCTTTAGCAAAGTAATGTTTAAGTCTTGTTTATATTTATACAAATCTAAAACTTTAGCTAATGAATTTAATTGTCATTAAAATAGTAAAAGTGTCAAACATTAATACAAATAATGTATTGAAATCTCAAATTACGAATTGTAAATCAAAATGCCACGTGTTTTTTGTCAATATTAGAAATTATTAATTAAATTTTGTTTTTGATTTTTATATTCATTTAACGCTTGTTTTATTCCATATATAGAAGTTACATACAAGAATATAAAAAATAACAAATAAAATAAAATTAAATCAAATAATAAGCCGCATCCAAATTGCTGTCCATAGGGTGTGTTCCTAAAATACTGGCAACATTACCTCTTTGGATAGCTAAGCTGATCCTTTGCCCGAGGTAAGCGCCAGCTTTGAGGTCACTTGTGGAATCCAGTAACCGCTTAGAAAGATGTTTAAAAAATATTTTGGCTTCAGAGCCCCACGGTCCCATAGTTTCCACGCCAAATGGCAGAAATATGTGATCTTGTGTAATAGATCCATATTTCTGCAATTTTTTAATTTCGGCGTCAGTCGCCACAATACCAGGCAACGATGAAGATAATTTTAAATGTGAAGGCGCCATGGTATCAACACAAGTCGCATCCCATACCAGGCACCTTCCATTCTTCCATGGAATTAAAGTAATTCCGTCAGGTCTCTTGCCATCGCTACGTACAACACCGTTCGGCTCTAATTGAGCCGGTACGTTAGCAGTGGCAAGAGCTCTACGAATAATATCATTCAAAGCTGCATGTCTTGAAAGGCGACCGGCACTGCGCTGACAAGATAGACCATGGTGTCCTAAGCGGTCGACTTGGACTCCGCAAAGACAGCAATGAGGATGAACTAATGGCAAACCTAAACGTAAACCTATACTAATACAAAAAGAATTGTTGTCTAATAACGTTCCTAAATTAGGCGATGGAAGAGCTTGCAACCAAAAACCTGATTCCCTAGTCGAAACAGCAACAGTTTTTGATTTAAAAATTTATCAAAGAGAAGAGAAAAATATGTAAAATTTTATTTTATGAAAAATAGTATATTAAATGACGAGTGGCAAATTTAAACGTCAAACGAATAGCATAGAAAAACTACACATCTTCGTGACACTAATCACGTAAAAATTTTATCCTCATCCGCCTAAAGAAGATTTACTTCAAAAACAGTTGTTTTACATGATAATCTCTTATAAAAAACGCACACACGAAAAACTATGACTCATTGTAGCGTTCCACCTAAGCCAAACGTGCAAGCGAGAGCTCGGAACAAACGGTAGAGACGCACGATTGACCTTATTTCATTGTTGTTATAACAATATTTTATCTTTGTTCGTAAACCGAATTTACAGACAACCAATTTTTTATTTATTTAAATTCTGCTAACACAATGTCAAATTCGTCTTATTACAAGTTCAGGGAAAGAACTTAATTATATTATTATATTTTTAAAGGAAGAAAGGCTTTAGCTGTAACTTTCCAGACCAATAAGAGAATAGGTATTGAAATTTTGTCGCTATGATGTCAAATATATATTTTTTTCCACAATCTAATTCTAAATTATAACTGATAATGGTATCAAAGAATAACTTAAAATCTAAAGTTACTAGCCCACAACAAACTCAGTCGGGTATAAAGGATATAAAGGATCTTTTTCCAGGTGTTCCTGTTTCAATCCAAAATTGTATTATCATTTATCTACATAAATATCTTTAATGTAGAAATGCTTAAGTTTAGGATTTAAAAAAAGTAATACGTGTATAGATTTACAATTTTGCATGAAGGTGTGCAAAGGCTGCCTTATTAATTTAAGCTTATCATCAGACGAGAAAGAAGAAATATAAACAAAGACATTTAATAAGAATTATTATGACAATTTTGTGCGAAAAACATTGTGACGTTTCTAACGACAAGCTATCATATAAGTATAGTTATCGGTATATTAATAAACTTAATAATTTTGTATACAAAGAAAAACGAATTGAAGATTATTTTCGATTGATTGTAATTATAAAAGTAGGATAATGTACAATATTAACACCAAAAATAAACGTAAGTTCATTGACTGCCGGCCGTTGACCGCAAATCTATATAAAAAAAATAATAGCATAGTCTGAATCATAAACTTATGATAAGGTTTCTGTATGGCGCGAAAGAAACGATTACACTTCGAATTTTAAAATCTCAATTTTTTTATCCCAATTTTTTTATACGGCTTGGATACTAGTGTTTTTAAGGTTACTAAAATATTTATTTATAAAATTATTGATTGAAATTTTACGTATCTATATATCGACGCTGTAAAGCAAACACGTAGTAACCCGCAAAATATTATTTTAACAAAACTAGTGTAATGCCGCTAAAGTGAATCTGTTCAGCAACAAAATACAAATAAATTGTCCAAATTGATAACTCTATTATGATAAATATGGAAGAATTTTTTAAGTGAAACTTCTTTAGGCGCATGGTAATTTTTTTACGGATGAAACGTGTGATTAGCATCACGAAGATGTGCAGCTTTTTTAATGCTATTCGTTTGAAGGTTAGGTACTTTCAATATTTACATATAACATGTGTCATTTTAATTTGCTACTCGTCATTTAATAATTTAATATACTATTTTTCATAAAATAAAAATTATTTTTTCTAAATTTAATTAATAATTTGTAATATTGACAAAGAACACGCAGCAATTTTATTTACAATTATTCGTCATTGGAGATTTCAATAAATGATTTGTATTACTTTTCGACATCTTTAATATTTTAAAGCCAATTAAATTCATTAAATTCCTAACATATCTTCCTTTTCCCTCACTCAAAATCTCGGCAATCTAAAGTTTTAATATTATAAACAAGACTTAAAAATTAGTTTCCCAAAGAAGTTTCACTTCTGACTTGTATTTTGTACGCACGAACTTTAATTTTTTTTTGTTAGAAATGATCTGGTATATCTATGTCTATATAAGAGATATCCAGGTATCTATTGACTTATCAAGATATCTCTGGAATCGCAAGGAGTAGACTTGAAATTTGGGGGGGGGGGGGGGTTACGGGGGTGTTAACTATTGACTCACGATATCTGGAACAAAGAACGCAGACGAAATTGCGGGTCCAGCTAGTAATGAAATAAGTGCTAGTGACAATAAAAGTAACATTTCAAAATCATTATCTCGCACAGCGTGGAAACGCGATGTGGCAATAAGATTTCTACATTTTTTTTACATATAATGTATAACATCACGAGTCATTGTAACTAATGACGAAAAGTCACGATTCACTATACAATACTTTAAAAAGCATTCCTCTAATTTTTATTTTTTCTATGCAAACATCTTTGGGTACGTTTTGAATTTTATTTTGTGTCTTGCAAAAAAGGCAACTGCCCTCCACCCAACTTCACTGGCGAGCATTACCCCAGTTACGCTCTCCAGTGAAAGATCTCCTCTAACCAGCGACAACAAGATATGGCGCTCGGGAGCTCAGGCTGGACACTCCGCGAGAGTATGGTGTATCGCGTATCTACAGGAGCACCACACTCATGACAGGTGGACGTTTCCTCAAGTCCAACGACCTTGTGCAAGTACTTGTCGGAGCAATCATGGCTGATCAGCACCTGCGTCAGACGGTATGAAAGAGATCCGTGCCCCCTGGTCAATTGTCCAGGCGAGGTCAGATCGCTTCCACCGTGATTATACCCGTAGTTGGAGACTCGAGATCTTCCCTCCATTTATCGATCAGAGTTTGGGCCTTAATGGGCATCTACTTACTTACGGCATTATCGGCATTTACTTACTTACTTTTATGCGTATTCTGTATAACGAAACCTATTCACTGGGAAACGTTGAAATCAAATAAAATATTACTTATTCAAGTAGATATTTATGATTAGTATAATTTTCTTCAAAACATTCTTTCTGATATACAACATTAAAGATCGACTTAAAAGCTAAGATTCCTTCGCACTGTTTTGACAAGGTCTAACAACAAATTCAGCAAGTTGTGAAACATAGCGACTCGTAGACCACATTAACCGGGACTTACTGATAACAATATAAATTCAATCTTCGTTATCATTAGTATATTCTAGATGCTCTAGGAGAAGGTAAAATAATGGGTCTTTTCGTTTCATGGAAAATGATATCGCAATAAGTCTGACAAAATTTGGCAGACTGCTAGGTGTATTTTGATGGAAACGTTTGGACAATGAATACACTTCATTGTACAGCACACATAACACCAGAAATTATTCATATAAAGGGTACAAGTAGGCGGTTTTACCGCTTTCTGGCCAGCCACCTAGTCAAGATGTCATTCTAAGTACGATAACGCTACGTCGAACGACTAGATCTCTACGATTTCTTCATGTGATCACGTGATATTTGGATACGATGCATCATTCCCATATATTTTTAAGCGTTCTACTGGCATTAGCGTACTTAGAATGTCATTTTGTCTATAGACCCTGGCAAACTTAACAGATCTAAAATGAAAAAATCTTGATATATAGCCGAATCTGAATTAGATAGCTTAAGCTATCTGTCTATAAATATTGTCTTTATGTTTTTCTGATAGCGCATCTATAATAGTAACTTGTTATTAATTCGAAAAACATTGATACCTTATAATATGTAAGTCTTACGCAAAAAATATTGGTCGGGCTTCGATAAAACTTCACAATATTAACTTAAGGAGTGGAAGACTATCCTGGTATGTATGCAAGAGGGCCCTAAATATAATGGGCAAGAAAATGATGAAACGAGCTAGCGAGTCACCTAATGGTAAGTGGTCACAGCACCAGGGTAAACTGCCGATTCCTTGCCTGCCCGAAAAATGGGAATTAAATTGCCTCATAAACGATTGCATGTTGAAGTCTAGGGGGAACACCGCTGATGGAAGTTGATTCCATATTTTGCAGGTACGCAGGAAAAGAATCAACCAATCCATGTCGTTGATGAGTGCCATTCATCAATGAATTGTGAGTGGAATTCATTTCTATAATAGAGGGATTATTATTTAAGTTAAACTAGTTAAATATTAGAAAAGATTATTGTCTATTAGTTTACTTTTAATAAATGTTAAAACGTGGCAAATATATACTCGAAAAGAACTTAATAAAAGCATTTAAGTAGTAGGTAACTAGCTCAGCCAAAGTATTAAGATTGCAGAGAAAACTGGAACGTGGTAAAACATGTTAGTGCACTGGTTCACACACCCGTTTTCTACCTACAGCGATATAATTTAAGATTAGATATAAAGTTAAAAAAATCACAGATTATATACCCCATTGGCGATTTCAAAAATCAAATTTTATAAAAACTTATCTAAACTATCTATGACAGTGAAGGAATAGAGAGCACACACTAGTGTACTATACTATGGCTTGCCAATCCGCAGTAGAGCAGCATGGTGGGTCTATGCTCTAAAAACTCTCGCTCCTCGGAGTGAGGAGGCCTGTGCCCAGCAGTGGGACGTTAATGCACTGCTACTTATCTAAACTTATCAGTAATAACGCTTTTGTATGTTTGTATGTTTGTAACGTTTTAACACCAAAAACTACTGGACTGATTTCAAAAATTTTTTCCCCATTAGCAAGCTGCATTTTCACTGAGCGACATAGGCTATATAACTTAAAAAAAAAGCTGAATCCCTAAGAAAAATGCTTTAATTTAACCGAAGGTGTGAAACAATAAATCTGTTATCGTGTGCGCTGCGAAAACTATGAAATATATAACAAAAAAATGTTCTACAGAATTTTAGAACATCTTAATATCTACAAAAAAGTCCAACTACTGTAGTAATGCCGCTATAACTACTTCTTATATTTTAAAAGTTAAAAGTGTCGACAAATCAAACCATATTATTCATACCTCTGTATTAATCCTTGTCCTATTAAAACAAGCTATATATAATTTATTCACTCACTTCACATTCAGACATTCCAACAGGAATTGTCTATTGGTTTATGTTTTTATATAAATGCTAAAACCTATTAAATCATTGATAAAATATCACAGATTATATACCTTATTGATGTTTTAAATTTAACAAGAATATTCTTCGGTAAGTCGTTGAAATTGCTGATTGATTCCGATTTATAAACACTTCCGATATTATAAAAGAACTGCTAGTAGTTAATTCAACTGGAACTATACTATTTCTTCACTCACTTATAGCTCATTGCCTTTTATTAAATAACACGTTTCATGCTAAAGATATTCAATTAGTATCTTAACATCATAAAACTATATGTTGCAACATTTAAGTAGTCCACGCACGACCGCGACGCGAGTGTATCTAAACGTTAATATTTAAACATACAAGAATTCGCGATAGTATCAGTTTCCTAATTAGTGTTTTGCTTATATAGCCCCATTTATTGTCCCAATTCCTTATTTAATGATTACAGAATTAACTCGTTCGCAACACCGCTCTACATTTCCTACAAGACGTGTAAATAATGTTAATTATGTAATTGATAAGCAATAAAATTGAAAGATGTTACATCCAACAGCTCAATATATTAACGGTTAAAACTTTATAAGTGTAAAAGTCTTTCAGTCTTCAACTGATAGAATCAAATAAGCTCAAAAAACACTTTTGAATCGTCAGTAGTCTGTCCGTTTGTCAAATCTACCACCGGTTCGGAGAGTTGATTCCGCTGAGACAAATATAGTTTTGAAGGTTACAATGTGTAGAATGAATATTTTTTCAATGGTCCTGTGGAGATAAGAGTGAACTACTTATATATTGCCTCTTTGGTCTAATGGTTAGCATGTTCGACTACAGACATGAGGTCCTGGGTTGGAGTCCCGGGTAGGGCCAATTCAAAAGTCAACATTGAGTTTTCTATTACGATTTTCTCAATACTTGCCCGAAATTGGGAAGCTGAAGGTTTTCTACGCCCTTACTTATTGGATATATTGGATCGAATCGTCAATAAACCATTATCACATCCACCTGAAGACACACAAAAAATTTCAATAAAATCTGTTCAGCTGTTTATAAAGAGTTCAGTAATATGCACACGTTTATAAAATTTATATGTATAAAGATATAAACTACTAGGCGACCTTAAGTATTAATAAAAATTCCAATTGTACCCCCATTTTCACGTCCAATGTGCCCTAATCGACGTAATCCCGTTACACCATATGGATATCCAGGGCGTATGTATCGGGAACACATTCTATTAAGGACGCAAACGAAGTGTAAAGCCGTTTCTATTATTCATGGGGTTATCGGCTGGAATTAATATACTGATTTATTATCATGAATACTAATCATTAGTTAAAAGGTTGTAAACAAACTTTGATTAACATATAATCGATATATCTACATTTACATAACACAAAAAAAGTACTTATATTCATTATAAACTTTGATACCATTCAATAGACATTTCTCTAACCTGTTACAAACATTTCGAACTATATTACCTGTCCAGGACAGACAGACTCGGCGAAGAACATTGTTTTTAATATATAAGTATACATCTATATCAATCTAAACTAATATTATAAAGAGGAAACATTTGTGTTTTTGTATGTATGTTTATAATGATTTACATAAGAACTACTGGACCGATTTCAAAAATTTTTTCACCAATAGAAAGCTACATCTTCACTGAGTGACATAGGTAATATTACTTTCTCAAAAAAAATAGGGATCCCTAATAAAAATGCATTAATGTAATCCAAGGTGTTAAAAAAATTGTGACATAAAATCTGTCGTCGCGTGCGTCGAGGAAGCCCTTGATGATAGAACAAAAAAATGTTCTACAATATATACGTATTAATATCTACAAAAAAGTCCAGGCTACATGTCCAACTACTCAAGCTACGCCACTATACTACTTTTATACATTTTAGGTTAATAAAAGTGCCGACAAAAATCGAACCCTATTATTCATACCTCTATATTAATCCTTATCCTATTAAATGGTATCTTATAAAGACCACTTCAATACCTGTAAAATACTTTTAAATGGTCAGAGTCGGATATTCCATTGAAAAGATATAGCTCATTTAAAAATGTCAACCTTATTTTATTCTCATATCATCATACCCACATATAGACAGAAAAGACCTTATGTATTCCAGAATGACTGTTTTTTTCGTTACCACAGTTCTTCTGGAATATTCAGTACACACATTTGTTTGTATATCTGTCCTAAAGTAATTAAAAACTAAATGAAATAAAACTTTTAGGTTAACTAAAAGAAATCTATACTCCGACTTAGTTAACTTTCTATTGTCACGAGATAGGTAACGACGTGGGTGAAACTGCGGGGCATTTCTAGTGTACCAATAAAGATAATAATAAGGCGCTGTGTAGAAACCATAAGAAGTACATTACCTCTTAATAGGTTAGCTCGCTTTAGAGACTGTATCATCACTCACCATTACAATCAAGTGCTAACTTCTCAGCAATAAAAACAACCTCTCAAACCTATTACGCGGAAATTTAAAGAAAAACGATTAATATTTTTATCAACATTCCGTATTTGACTATGACTTAGAAGGCGAATTCTAGATAGGCTTAGTTGTTCTCATAACATGCTTTATATTCGATAACATTATCGTGAACACGATGTTTTTTTAATATTTAAACTACATAATTCCGTCCGCATTGGTTGCTTATGACATTTTCTATTTAAAGTATATGATTTACTGTTATAAGCTGGGTTGCAGCATTTTTATTGTACTATCTTTACTAGTTTATTATCTAAACTATTATTATAAAGCTTAAATGTGTTTGGCTAAACGCTCTGATCTCGGAGTTGAATAGTTTTAGTAATTCCATTCTTATTGAAACTTCTAGCAAAGCTCATGCTAGCAAATAACGTATTTCATTTTCACTAACACAACTATAAGACAACTAACTAACACCGGATTGAAATTGACATGATGGGAAACAAATAAACAATATTGGATCCGATCCAATGGATCGATTTTGAAGGGAGTTTTACTGGCATATAGCTGATGTTATAAGGAATCACTTAACACAAAACAGCTAATCTATTTATAAAACTGGAATATGTTATGTATGTAATTTTATATAGATATTGTCTCTAAAGTATATTTTTTTCTCCTCAGAAATATCTTTATTTGCACCATCCCACTCTCCTTTCTAAATAACTCCTGTCGCCAAAGGATATTGCTTATATAAGACCGCCTTTGCACGCTAATTGCCAAATATTGTTTGTTTTTTTTTTTAATTTTTGTAACTTAGTTTTATTTTGTAACTTTCGTTCCTTGCGTACTATTGTGCGCAATAAAGTCAAATAAACAAATAGGTTTTCAATAATAAACGTACTTCCTGTCAATTCTGAACTTTCTACCCTGATAGATATATGGCATAACTACAGTAGTTGGACATATGGCATAGCGGACTTTTTATACGTTCTATAATATTGTAAATCATTTTTTTGTTCCGTCATCAATAGTATCCGCAGCGCACGCGATGATAAATGTTTTGGTTCACACCTTGGGTTATATTAAAGCATATTTAATTAACATCCCTAATTTTTTTGAGAAAGTAATATAGCCTATGTCGCTCAGTGAAAATGCAGCTTTCTAGTAGTGAATATTTTTTTAAATTGATCCACTAATTTTTGTGTGAAAACGTTACAAACATACATACAAAAACAACAATGTTTCCTCTTTATAACATTAGTTTAAATAGACAATATATTACATGTAGATACGTATTTATGTATTCATGTTTTGTACATATGTATATTTATGTGAATATTTAGTAAATATATGGTTGTTTCCTTATTAGTGTTTAGTTTTTCTCCATCAAAATTTGGTACCAAACTCTCCCATATCAAAGTGTCTATGGAAGAAATCTTTTTTTAGAGACATGTCATCCTATGTATTCTTTTTTAGTTATTTCCTATTAAATTTAGAACTTGTGTACACTATGTAAACAGTAAGCAATGACTTGCTACTAAACTTTCACTTAGTTTTCGAGGTAAAAGGAAATGATTAATATTTGTTTCGCTCACGTCGAAGGTTAGATTACGACCATGACGCGGCAAGGTCTGTCCTTCGCGAGTGCTACGACCATTAAAATATACTTTTATGGTACGAGTGATGTATAACATCTTTATCGACCAATTAAAAATACAGGTGAATTCTATGAATAATAATTTATGAAACATTTCATGTACGATACCGTGCAACGAGGTCTGCCCTTCGTGAGTACAGAGCTCATTAAAATATGCTTTTATTATAGTGATGTCCGTTTTGCTTATCGAATAATTATAAATAGCTATCCTTAAATTGTAACAGTCTAACCAATCACTGACTGTAGTTAGTAATTGGGCTGATTTTACTGGGACAGTAACGTTTACGAATATTATTTTCTGAAGTTTTATCGATTTCGTATGGAATCCTGGCTCACCGGTGATAGGGAGTAGAGGGCAGTGGCCTCCTTCAGCGAAATAACAGTTTCACAGGCACAGGGAGAATGCTGTGGATGCTCCTTTACGGCGCTTTTTAAGTTTCCCAAAGGAATCTTCCGGAGAGCCAGGGTAGATTTCTTCTACCAATCCTCTGACGCTCCACAAAGGGTATCGCTTAGTTTTAGTGGTTATTCTGGCTTACCAGGGAGTTTCACACTCCCAATAAGATTTTAGGTATCTGGGTGCCTTAAGGCATTTCCCAACGTAAAAAAAGCATTAGCAAACATTAGCATTTCCGCTAATAAAGATTCTTGGCTTTATTTCATGGGTACTTAAGTATTACAAACACAGCACTACTCATATTTTACTTTACATGCATGGTTAGAACCTCACCTTACTTCAACATTGATATAAAAAATATCGCGAGAATTCTAAATAGATTTTTAAGAACTCCAACCTAGTTAAGGTTACCCAATTATATGTTGCGCCTCAAGGATTTTAATATACACTTATTATGGGTAAGATTGGAAATATTAATATAATAGTTAGAAAGCCTATTTCTATTTGAAAGCAGCAAAATTTTGAATGTTTTTTGTGTACCTTTTTTTCGAATAAAGAAAACATTACACAATCCTACTTATTATATGACACAACTTTGTAATAAATATTCCAGCGTCTTCTGTAATATTGACATCTTTTGTCACAGCCTTTCTTCTTTTGGTAATACATTAAAAAAGGAATTATATATTACTAAAAATTCGGTTAATTATTTTTTTTTCTACTTTTTTTTATTTATGTCCAAGTAGTTTCCTTAATTTTAAATAAAAGTCAATGATCATGTTTTTTTGGAATGTTACTTAGTTATAAGCAATACCCATTGGTTTATACATCTGTATGAGTGACATTCCGTGATTGATTTAAATAAATAAAAAGATCGAGCAAATGTCGATGAGATTCATATAAAATTGCTTTTTCGTTAGCTAATTATTTCTATAAGTCGTTGAAGAATCACACCTTAAGATTTGCTAGGAATTTTCTTATGTGATATATTGAAAAATGAGGAAATGTGTAGGAAAACCACAGTTATCGACTAAGACTAACAAGTTACGATTTTTTTTTACGCTGGGAAATGCCTTTTTGCACGCCGATCAGAGTAAAATCTTATCGGCAGTGTGGGACTCGCTGGTAAACCAGAATACCTACTAAACCCCAGCGATACCCTCCGCTTCCTTTACTGGAGCACCAGAGGATCGGTACACGCAATCTACCCTGGAAAAACAAATTACGATGCTGAAGTCGCATAGAGCAGAGCACTTAGTCAATACCAATAGACTTTCTCATTTAAGATAACTCCTATGCAATTTAGTGCGAATTTAGGACCGGACAAGATACAATTCATTAAAATCGGTCTAGCTGTATAGAGTTATAAATGGCGTAACGAACAAAACTTTGTTTAAAATTTTAAACGGCTCGTTGGCCCAATTTGCTGTACAAATGGAAAAAAATAGATTGCGCTTCCATCTTAGACTGTATCATCATTTATCAAAAGCTGAGTTTACAGTCTCTAACCTGTCAGCAGTAAAATATATACGTATAAACATATTAGGCGCATTTGCACATCACTATAAGGCCGTTTTTTGGGCGTTTCCACCTTTGCGTGCCTGGCACATGAACTTCAGTATGAAGGCAACACCATTAACTGAAGGCTACGAACTTGAAGCTCCAGTTGTGCCATTGACAATGAATTTAATACAGCTAAATCACCTAAAGGCTTTTACGTTTCAGTTAGATTAGTGAAAGATATTTATTCATACTATAAGTTTTACACACCCGCGGTTTTGTCCACATAATTTCCGTTTTCATAATGAATGAAAGTATAAAAAACAGAGTGCGTGTATCTGTGTACACATAGAGAAATTGAAACTTAAACCAACAAATTTTATATATATATATATTTATATATATATATATATATATAAGAGATATCCAGATATCTATTGACTCATCACGATATAACTGGAACCATAAGGCGTAGAAACTTGAAACTTGGTAGGATTATTCCTTTTGACGAGTAGAGATAAGCTAAGAACGGACTTTACCAAATTCCACCCGCAAGGGTTGCGGGGGTGTTAAATATTGAATCATCACGATATCTCTGGAAACAGAAGGCGTAAAGACTTGAAATTTAGTAGGAATATTCCTTTTGCCGATTGTCGACCATGTTTCTTATTTGTAAAACAATTTGCCTAGATTAATGAAATTTCTACCCAAAAAACATTCCACGCAGACGAAGTCACGGATTCACTAGTTTTAAATATAAGTAATACATTAACTTTGGTAAACTCTGAAAGTATTGACAAATGCTAGATTTCAAGGAAGTAATGAAAGCATTTTTTAACTCACTCAGTAATTTTTAGATTGATATAAATAAAACAGTATAGTATATCGGTGGGTATCATTGGTATCCTTGGACTATGATCTAACTCACCAGTCGTAGGCCAAATTATAAGGGTCGCTGTAATTTTCTTTAAGTTGTCATTTTAATTTTAATCGTTAGAATAAGGATTAATACGGAGGTGTGATTAATATTGTCTGATTATTGTTGGCAATTATACTAACTTTTAAAATGTAAAAAAATAGTTAGTTGTATAACTACAGTAGTTGGACATATGGTATCACGGACTTTTTTGTAGATATTAATACGTTATATAATATTTTAGAACATTTTTTTGTTGTGTCATCAATAGTATCCACGCGATGATAAGTTTTTTGGTTCACACATTGGGTTACATTAAAGCATATTTATTTGGCATCCCTATTTTTTTTGAGAGAGTAACATAGCCTATGTCGCTCAGTGAAAATGCAGCTTTCTAATGGTGAAAATTTCTTTGAAATCGGTCCAGTACTTTTTGTATGTTTCCTCTTAATAATATTAGTTATAGGTGATAACAGTTAAATAGCTAAAAACCCACAATCATTAATGAAAGCAGGATTGGCAATTTTCCCATCATTTCCATATTCATTCAGTCAGAACGGACTTCCTCGGTGGTTGCGGCCGGCAATCAGCCAACGAAATGGAGCGAGTCGCTGTTAATTGGTGATTTTTTTGTTCAGTCCAATCACAAGACGACTTCCGATGAAAAAAATGCGTAAAAACTGAACAATACCATCACGGCTTTCATTGACGAACTGCAATTGAAACGGATTAATAACTCGATTTACATTTACTATTTATTATTATTGTATTATTGTATGAATAGGATTGTAAAAAGTTTACTTAATAAAAGCCGAATCCGACCTCAATAGGTATCTATACTAATATTTTAAACATTTGTCTTTCTGTTTGTAAGTATGTTTGTAACGTTTTTACACAAAAATAAGGATCCATAAGAAAAATTGATTAATGTAACCCAAGGTGTGCAATAAAAAATCTGTCATCGCGAGCGCTGCGGAAACTATTGATGATAAAACAAAAAAATGTTCTGCAATATTATAGAACATATTAATATCTGCAGAAAAGTCCGTAATACATAGTGGCATAGCTACAGAAGTTGGACATATGGTCCAACTTCTGTAGCTTTGCCACTATAACTACTATTTTACATGTCAAAAATTAATAAAAATGACGACAGTGTACAACCTATATTATTCAAATTCTTTTATTAATACTTATCGTATTAAATGACATTTTATTAAAGACCATTACAGTACCCAGTAAAAGTGTTTTACAATACTTTTAAAATTATTAAAATCAGACATTACATTCGAAAGACAAACCCAAATTAAAAATCTCAATCTAAGAAAATAAGTCCAAATTTATGAATAATTTTAGTCCAATATAAAACTTTTATACATGCATACATAGCATCACGCCTCATTAGGGTAGGCAGAGACCACGTCTTTACACTTGCCACGATCCTTGCATATCTCCTCCGCTTCTTCCATTCTCAATAAACCTTTCATACAAGTTCGTCGGTTTACAGTACTCTTGACCTGGCCCTGGATTTGGTCAGGAACGTTTGCCTTGGTTTCCCCCCCCCCCCAAATTTCCCATTTACTCTTGACTCACAAATCCTTTTTGTCAGTCTCCTTTGATTCATTCTCTCTACATGCCCAAACTATCTAATCATACCTTTCTCAATTTTAGTCACTACATCTTCTTTTATACCACATTTTACGTTAATGATAATTGATCTTTATTCAAACTTAGTAGACCGGGATCGAGTACTACACAGAAAGCAGTGTTTGTTATCGATCTTCTAACGGCTATAATCGATTTTGTTGAACATTTTTGTGTATATTTGTTCGTAAAGTGTTATTCGTCTTCCTACTTCCACCCCCACATTTTCAATTGTGATATGAAGTTGCGATGAACAAGTAATTTCTTTTAAACTATCCAACAGAATTTAATTTTAACAAACATATTTGGTAAGTAGCAGCCCATTAATGTCCCACTGCTGGGCGATAGCCTCCTCACTCATACGAGAGAGGGTTTTAAAGCATAGACCCCCACCACGCTGCTCCACTGCGGATTGGCTGTTAGAGTACACAAGCGTACTCTCTATTCCGTCACTCTCATAGTCCAAGTGACAGCAATCCGACACGATCGGAGAGAGATCAGGCGCAGTACCGACGGCTTAACGTGTACTCCGAGGCATGGGGGTGAATCACACCGCCAACTTTCCAACTTCGGGCAAATATTGAGAAAATCTTAATAGAAAACTCAATATCGATTTTGAATTGGCCCGATCCGGGACTCGAACCCAGGAACAAACATATTTATGTGCGCTTAAATCTCTAGCTAAATCATATCTTTTAAAAAAGTCAATAAAATGTTCGTGATGGTGTTTGTTTATCTTAAAAGGATAATTCTCGGTAACCGTTTTTATCATTTACATATAACAAAAAACATGTGTTATTTTATATGACAGTCCATAGAGATCCAACGCCCTAAGAAAGGAAACAGGCTTTCGTTCAGCAATGGGATACTGTTAGACTGTTATTTACCTACTTACTGCGAACAAAAGTGATTGTTCTTTGCACACGGAGAACTGGTACGGAACTTTCTCCGCAACAACGAACAAAGGAGCCATATCCAACAACGGCAGGTTAAAGTTTAACTCGTGACCAAGTTATATATAAAAAATGTGTAACAATATAGCTTCGCTAGCAATAGTCCTTCGAATAACTGCAAGACAAATTTAGGAAATTACATTTACTAGTTGTTGGAGTTTGGACTGGTGTAAAGCTCCACCTATAAGTTATTACTACAGGAAAAATTTATTATAAATATACATTTCTATAACAAACGGCGATGACAAAAGGGGTTCTAAAGATATCACTTAATAAATCCTAATACTTTATTAAAAGAATGATGAAAAAATTTACTTCAATCTGAAAGCTTTCGCTTTCTTTTGTATATTTAGATTATAAGTCGTTCTTTAACATCGGCATCAGTCCTACGTTAGAATTAATGTGAGGAAAAACCTATATTTTACTATTCAAAAGTGCTGCGAAGGCCTACTTGAATAAAGCACGTTTGAATTCGAATTTGAATAAATTTCCTTGTTGTTACCATGGCAGTTGATCAACGGTAATTACCGTAAGAAAGCGGTTGTGATCCGATTTTATAACATGGAGCTTTATAAACAATAATTTAATTGAAGAAATATTTGAAAATAACAGCATTAATATCAAGTGTTATATCCCCATAGGGGAAAGTTATATTTGTGTTTAAAATATATCTTGACTTGAGCGGATGAATATAGAAAAAATTAGATAAAGTGTATTTAGTGTCACCGTTTTCATTTAAACAGGGCCCGTAGACAAGATCACATTCTAAGTACGCTGACGGCAGTAGAACGCTTAAAATTGTTGTGAAAAAAATGTAGTCGTTCGACGTAGCGTTATCGTTCTTAGAAATAAATTTTGCGAAATGGCGTAAATTTTTTAAACTCCATATCGTTCAAAATTTGTAACATTTGAGGATATCTCTTTAAATTGATCGCTAAAGAGGTATCGATAAGAAGTTCAATAAAAAGATCGATAAAGTAAAGGAATAAGTGGAAGACGTGAAAGAATTTTTATACTTGGAATCTAAATTTAGAAAAGATGGAACATGAGAAAGTGATATTGAAAGGAGAGTGAATGCGGGGAATATGGTAAATAGTGCTCTACACGCCTTTGTGAACGCTAGATGGTGTCTCAAAGGGCCGGACTGGCTGTGCATGGAGGAGTGTTGGTGCCAACATTTATATATGGTAGTGAAAGTTGGGTATGGCTGAGAAGCAAAAGTAAAATAAATGCGGTAGAGATGTGACAAAGTAAGAAATGACTAAAGTTGAGTTGAGAAAAATAGGAGATAGCCGAGGATCGTGGCAAGTGGAAGGACGTGATCTAACACTAATTTCAAACTAATTATTTTATTTATTATTGTTGAAAATTACTTATCCCAGTTTACAACCTAAATTTACAAGTAAATAGAGGGCAACACATATAACCAAACAAACACAGAATAAGACCAAGAACAAACACAGGAAAAACAAAATGAAAATTAATAATAATAAGTTTTAAATTATAATTAAAATAAAAAAATAAAAAAAAAACTCAGTAAATAATAATGGTAAATAAATCTAAGGGTATGTCATTTTCGTGATTGTACAAATTAGATATTAGGTTTTTTAGAGTCGCTCACTAATTTGCAGGTTAATTTATACTATTCTCACTTTGAATGACTTAAAACACAATACTATCATTGATACAAACTAAGAACTATCACTAGGCGAATATTGCTTCATTTCCCTTTGCTACCCCTCTTATACCCAACACCCCACACAAAATAATCGCCCCACTCAAAAATAATTAAGTCCACCAATCACAGTCGTCGTCTTTAAACACGATGACTGAATTTCCGAACTGTGTTAAACCGGATGTATTGTATGTAAACGTTTCACTGATAATTATAAAGACATAAACATAATAAACAAATATAGTAATGTAAAAGCAAACCACAGATAAAATAATCATGATCGCTAACAAGTTGTTTTTTAATATCATCATCTGTAGGTACATTGGAATTGATGTGTGGAAACACCTAAATGTGACGATTCAAAAGTGCTGTAAAGAACTACTGGAATAAAGAATATTAGAATTGAATATAATAGTTAAATGCAAATTATCAAACAACGCAATCGTCTCGTGCGTGAAACTTTCGCTAGTACTAGGTGTTTACCACTGCCCGCTTACATAGGCCGACATAACAATAGTTGCGTTTACACTGTTACCTAAACACTCAAACACGTTCCGTACGGGTGTTTTATAATTATTGCTAAAACACATCGACGTGTCGCTTAATTTTCGATTCGAATTTAGTCTCTTGTTATATATTACTAATTAAATTTAAAAACAAGTTAAAAACACAGCTGCACCGTAGTAAAATTAGTATTTGTTCATACCGTTTCATTTGTTTATTATCATTATTTTTGTATCATTAGTCATTATTCTTTTATTAATTAGTTTATACAAACTTACATTTTAAGATTTCAATTTTTTTCACTTCCTACTTAGTATGTCTGTCGTATGTAGTCTCTTTTATATTTCAATGCTGAGTTAACCTGTAAGTGTAGTACAACTTAGAAAAAAAATTAAATAAGAGTGTATACCTAGATTAAGATAAGTTGTATGCACGTTGGCTTCCTAATAAATAAATGAAATAAATAAATTACTAGCTGATCCGACAAACTTGAATCAATAATAAATCAAACCAGTAAAGGTAAGTAGAAGCCCATTAACGTCCCACTACTGGGTACAGGCCTCCACACTCTGCTCCACTGCGCGTGGGCAGGCATAATACACAAGTGTACTCTCTATTCCTTCACACTCATAAGCCGATGTAACGGAAATCCAACACTCGCGGAGAGAAATCAGGCGCAAGACCGACGGCTTAACGTGCTCTCCGAGGCACTGGGGTGGAGCACACCGCCAAATTCCCAACTTCGGGCAGATATTAAGATAATCTTAATAGAAATTTCAATATCGATTTTTAAATCATGACTGTGGCCGAATATACTAACCACTAGACCAATGAGGCAGTATAATTTAAAGTGCGTGCGTACAAAAGTACAAAACGTCAGAAGTGAAACTTCTTTGGCAAACCAATTTTTATGCCTTGTTTATATTTATACAAATGTAAAACTTTAGATTTCCGAGACTTCGAGAAGATATGTCAGGAATTTACTTGTCATTGGAATATTAAAGGTGTTTTAATACAAATAATTTATTGAAATCTCAAATGACGAAATGTTAACAGAAATGCCATGTGTTTCTTGTCAATATTAAAAATTATTAATTTAATTTTGTTTTAAGAATTTAAAATTTAGAAAAGATAATTTGGGAAATATTTTTATTTTATATTTTATGAAAATAGTACTTATATAAATGACGAGTGGCAAATTAAAATATCTCATGTTATTTGCAAATATTAAATCTACCTTGTAACGAATTAGCATAAAAAAGCTCCACATCTACGTGACGCTAATCACGCGTTTCGTCCATAAAAAAATTACCCTCATGCGTCTAAAGAAGTTTCACTTCAAATTACGCGACCTTTACGCCCACCAAAGTCTTCTTAACATGTTATTGTTGCGATCAGAAATTGTTGGTTCAAAAGTCAAAAACTTATAAATAATATACATTTAATTTTAATTGATTTCTGAACCATGTGAAGAACATCATACTTTTGACATTCAAAATAAAAAAAAGGGANGTGAAAAAAAGCAAATAAAATTTTTATCTATCTATCTATCTATCTCTAATTTACTCGCCTTTTATACTTTCCCTGGACTCCCATAAATAACATAAAACCAAAATTAGCCAAATTACTCACTAAACCTTGAGATATTATGTACACAAACCTTACAAGGATCATTATAAGTGAAAACCACGCCAAAATTAGTTCAGTGGCTTTTGAGATTGCGCGAAAAGAAGATAGTTTGACGGACATAGAGAAGGACCTCGTTTAATTAAATGTAATGTATATAAATTACAGGATGTAAGAGAATTTTTTACAGGCTTTAGATATAATCAGGCGTTTTATTAATCATCCACGTGTTATAACGTGGAAGATTTTTCACCCAATTACCAATGTTAGTTACGTTTTGTGTAAAAACAAGTCTTGCAAGAAATAACGCTAATTGTAACCGAACATTGTTTCGCTATAACGACCTTGCCAATCATTTGTTGTTAGGCGACTACGATTACAGCTCAAATGATTTTTAATTAACATCATTCCGGGTTTATAGCTTGTGGTATTAGCAGATTTTATTTTAAAGTTCCAAATTAACAGGGGGAAAAACCACAAGCGAAATTATAATAAGTTTTCCTATAGAACTAAAATACTTTGATTTAAAGTCAAATGTTACAAATACCCTGTCGCTATGAGTGCTTAAGTTAAAGATAATAGCAAGATTTTTGTAGTAAAACTTCTTTACGCACGTTGGACTTGGGAAAGCTGTGGGATACATGACGAAAGCCTTACGAAAAGTGTGATCAGGCAAGTTTTTCGAGTAACATTAAAATTTTTACGGATGAAACGCGTGATTAATGTCACGTAGATGTGCAGCGTTTATTATGAAAATTCGTTTGAAAGTTAGGTGGTTTTAATATTTACAAATAACATTAGCATTTTATTTGCCACTAGTCCTTTAATAATATACCATTTTTCATAAAATAAAAAATATTTCATAAATTCCCTTTTCTAAAATTGAAATTATAAAACTAAATTTTAATTAATTACTATTAATATTGAAAAAACCAATGGCTATAAGTCTCAGAAATCTAAAGTTTGGATTTGTATAAATATAAACAGGAGTTAAACATTAGTTTGCCAAAGAAGTTTCACTTCTAGCATCTACGCACGTACGTTTAATTTTTTTATAAGAACCTTCACCTTATAATCAGCAAAGAGACAAAATTATAGAAAATCTTCAATCTGATAGTTATATGTCGGAGAATAAGAGAGAACGGAGAAGCATAAAACACAGGGGCGTAGGGTTCTCCGCCGTCATCGGTATTAATTGGATCCATTATTTAATTTCTTATTCTGTGGGCGTTCGTGGGTAATGTTGGTGCAATCAAACACTTTATTAATAAACTCGGATTGTAATGTTCAATCACTTAATGTTCCCGATATCAATTTACACAAACTCATTAACAATAGTACCTAGGAACGCGACAGTTTCAATAGTCGAACACTCCGACCTACCGCCACTCGAGAACTCCCGAGAGTCGCGCCGGACTGCCATTTATTGACTCTGCCCCCACGCCGATACATAGATGGCGCCACCGTTCCACAGACTACACACGGACCAGCGATCCACAGACTCTTGCACTGCGACATATACATATATCTCAACGAACATAGACATACATAACTTACAAGCTGACCCTTTAAATTTCTGATATCTTTTAAATTATCCATTTTTATTAAATGCTATTAAAGGCAGTTTCTACACAAAATATACAACGTATGTAACGTATTTCATTGGATAAGGAATAATATTGTATTGTATAAAATACCTTGGTAATACGTAAAAAATAAAAATTGTTACTATGTGCTATTCTGTACAGATAAATATAAAACGCGGTGGATTTTTTATCGTTCTTTTATGATGTTTAATTCCATAGCACATTAATTTGTTCTATCTCGTAAGATCAGTGTTGTAACGACATTACATCACAAATCTTCGAATTTTTCTGCATTTCAAATCAAATCAAATCAAAATCTTGCAACTTATAATACGATTTTTCTATCAACTTTCTTTTAACAAAGACTTTGAATTTATTAATTGACATCTTTAGAACGTCTTGTGGGAGTTTATTATAGAAACGTATACAGTTACCCTTAAATGAGTTGTTAATCTTATGCAGCCTACTAGAATTTATAACAAGTTTGTTTTGGTTTCGTAAGTTATATGATGTACATTTACTCTTTTTATTAAAAGAGTCAATGTTTAATGTACATACAACAAGTTTTCTAATATGTGTACGCAGTGAATTGTCATTATGTTAACTGCCTTGAATTTGTTTCTGTACTATATAAATCTTCCTCTTGAATCACTCTATCTATTGATGAAAAGTGCAACAAAATCTGTTTTAAACGAACAGACAACGAAAGCGACTTCATTTTATTCTATGTAAAGAAGTAAAGGATTAGAAATTCTAAGAAAGAAACAATTCGCTACCAGAAAAGGGTGTGAAATTATGAATTGAATAGAAGGATATGACAAATGACAATAGAATTTTCTGTACATGATACTCGTATTAAGGACTTCCTTTGGACTCCTTTATAATGTTTTGCACAAACGCGGCCATTCAATATATAATTAACTAGCAATGCCTCGCGATTTTACCCACGTAGAAACCGATCGTGGCAATGGAAAGTCTACTAAGTCGGACTTATTTTATTAGATTGACATTTTTTAATTCGTTATATCTTTTGAATGGGATGTCCGATTTTGATCATTTAATAGGATAAGGAATAATACAGATGTGTAAATAATATGGTTCAATTACTGTCGGCGCTTTCATTAACTTTGAAAATCTAAAAAAAGTAGTTATAGTGACGTAATTTGGACATATAGTATCGCGGACTTTTCCGTAGATGCTGTAGTAAATATGGTATTAATAAATGTAAAGCCTCATTTTATGAACCAAGGTCATTGTGTTTTTTTTTAATTATATAGCTATTAAAACTTGTTTAAAAAACATATCAAGCAGCATAGCATAGATAATTTAGCTTTAAAACACTGTTACAGAATTAAGATTTTATGCTTGACTCTTTAAACGTACCGTTTAAATAAGAGTTAAATAACGAGAGTGCTTTAGAACACGTGACTGAAGCAAAGCTTAACTCTCTCTCTCTGTTTCTATCTCCACTAACTTATATTTCTCAAGTTCTCGTCTCTCTCGTCAGCTTACTCCCCAAGCCAAAGTTCCCCCTAAAGTTTTTTTTTTAAATTATTACATTTATATATATTAATACGTGAAGCAATTTCATACACTTTTTTACAATAATTACGCGGACGGAGGAGTATGAAATATCCCGATTTTTAATATGCTTAAAAAAATACATTAAATCATTAAAAAAACAAATGTAGAGTGTATATAGGTATTTGTCAATGGCTGTCAATTATATCAAACGCCGTAAGGTTACATTAAAAAAGTTTACATTGTAAAAAGCACTAAGGAGGTTTAATTAGAAATTTTACTATGTTTGTTAAGTTTGCTTAAAATGTGTGCTGTTCTGCGTAATTTTTTATTTTTTTTTTCTTTCAAACGAATCTTCTCTTGATTAATACCGAATAGTGTGATTAACAATTATAGTGTTTTTTTTTATTGCTGACAATTTAGTGCTTGACTGTGATCTCACCTGATGGTAAGTAATGGTACAGTCTAAGTACCCTTATGGTTTCTACACAGCATCGTACCGGAACACAAACCTCTTTGTTTGGCGGTACGTCTTTACTGTTAGGGTGGGTGACTAGCCGCGGCCGAAGCCTCCCACCAGTCCAGACAAATTAGAAAATACAATTTCCTACCGGGGATCGATCCCGGGACCTCCGCTAGCAAAGCGCATACTCGCACCACTGCGCCAGCGACGCCGTCAGATGTAGGGAGTTAGATGATAATTGTATACCATTAAGTACCGTTTTTTAAATTATTGCATAGTCATCGATTCTTGATAAGTTTTTTTTGCAGACAGGTTAGCGCTTAATTGAGATCACACCTGGTGGTACGTGGTGATACAGTTTTAACATGAAAGCGTACTAAACTGGTAAGAGGCAATACACTTCTGGTTTCTACATAGCATCGTGCCGTACAAATATATTAGCTGTTAGGGTGATAACGAGCCGTGACCGAAGCCTCCCACCAATCCAGACTCAAACAAAATAGAAAATGCAGTTTAGTAAAATTGGCATGAACTTAACCAAACCCAGGACTATTAGGGAAGCAAGTATTCTATTCTAGACCATACTTCTAGTTCTCAATAGAAACAAGCCCTTTTTATACAGGAAATAGTTTCAAGGTCCGTTTTGTAATAGCACTCTAATACAATGAGGCGAGTTATCTTGCATAATGTCTCGATAACTATTGTTTGTTAAGACATAATGCTAGGGACAAAGGTTTGATGACTGTATGCTATAATTACTCACACCTAGATTAAATTCAAATACAAAAATTCTTTATTGAAGTAGACCTTTACAGCACTTTTGAATCAAATATAGGTTTTTCCACAGATTCAATCAAAATATGCAACTGATGATGATATGAACGTTCTTTCGCGTCCTGTCTTGAGAAGAGCCCACAAGAAAATCAGTTGGTTATCTTTCTTTTACCATCATAATTACTGGCACTGCTGGGCACAGGCCCTGGGGCACGTCCCTATGCTGGGCACAGGCCTCCTCACTCATATGCGAGAGGGTTTTTATCACGCTGCTCGACTGCGGATCGGCAGGCATAGTACACAAGTGCACTCTCTATTCCTTCACTCTCATAGTCCGATGTGACGGGAATCCGACACAACCGGAGAGAGATCAGGCGCAGGACCGACGGCTTAATGTGCTCTCCGAAGCATGAGGGTGGATCACACCGCCAACTTCCCAACTTCGGGCAAATATTGATAAAATCTTGATAGAAAACTCAATAATTTTAAAATGTCAATATAAAATTATTTTATTATATTAAAGTTTAAATCAATCTTTCCCACGCTTTATTTTCGTCTAAGTAATCTTTTATTAAAAAAAAATTAATTTATTGAGCAACATCTCTAGATCTGGGAGTTTGTTATAGAAATGTTTAGTTAATTGTTAACTTTATAGATCCTACTGGAATTTATAAAAACTTTTTCTTAAGTTATATGAAGTGCATTTAGTTTTTTTTTCCTATAGAGTCAATATTTTTATGGATTTGGATATTTTTATGGAGCTAAGACAAATTCTTTAATATGTATTTTCAGTGAATCTTTGTCACTGTTTAAATATTCAATTCTCTATGTACAATATTATCTATTCCTTGTGGCATACATAGGTCTCTGCCCGGGGAAATATGGAGAAACCCGTTGTTAGTGTGAGTCTATGGGTCATTTTCCTGCTTCATTATATAATGGTATGAAAAAACCTTTAGCAATCATCGTCATGTTCTTCGTTTATATGTCCCGATCCCGTTAGAATATGGCAAAACGAGATCTTAGGAATAGTCTCCGTTGCAACAGGAATAATGAAGCCATTTTTCGAATTAATCAAACCTATAACTTCGGAGATATCTTGATAAATAACTCGGTAGAAAATTTTCCACTCATTTACAAAAACGTTTTTTAATATATAGTTCAATTGGTCGTGGATGGCACTTGATGTATATACTGTTTTTTTTCAAATATTAATTCATTAATTACATTTTGCGACATTTCACACTTCTTAAACTCATTAAGTATAAATAACATTTATTTTTTTTACGTTAGCTTTCAAAAGCTGTCACTGTACTTTGTAATATGAACAGAAGTATTTAAGCTCGAGTGTATGACCAAAAAACTAATTCATTAATAATTTATTTCAATATATTTAGGGAAACATTGAACTAATAGTAGGAACTGAAATATAGGGTATAATAATTCGAAGGTACATACTTAGTATTTATTACTGTTACTAAGTTCAGCTGTTTTCGATCGATTTTGCGATAAACATTTCATATAAATAAATAGTGATATATGTTTCAAAGAATTCCAACGTGTCTGTCAGCACTTTATCTACGGTATTGAATAACACAGGACAATGTTTTATAAAGAAAGCACTAGCGAGAAAGCCAAGTATAAAGTTTCAGTGACAATGAAGGCACGTCACTCGTTTCTCTTTGTCCGTTGTCTTTCTAACATATTCTTTGTATATAGTTATAACATTTTAAACCATGTACATCCAACTCATCAGAAGTGAAACTAATTTTTAAGTCTTGTTTATATTTATACAAATCAACTTTAGATTTCCAAGACCTAGAGGGAGGGAAAAAGGAAGATATGTTACAAATTTCATTGTCATTAAAATACTAAAAGTGACGAAAATTAATACAAATAATTTACTGAAATGTCTAATGACGAATTGTAAATAAAAATGCCACGTGTTTTCATTGTCAATATTAGAAATCAATAATTAAATTTTGTTTTTGAATATATAGTATATAAAAAAAGGTAAGTAGCAGCCCATTAAAACATTGTACCTATTTATCAAATTTAAATTATTGCTACAATGTGGCGAGGTCCCAATAGTTTGTAGTCTTACTGGTATTGTACAATTTCTTGATGGTAGTTTTGTAAAACTTTTTTAGTATTGAGTTGAGTCGCTAACAATGTTTAACCCGCTACCGTCATATCTAATGCAAATGGGTTATGTTCAAATGGTCACGTAATATAGAACATTTGAAGAGACTAGCGCCTAAGTGACAGGCTCGGCCTAGTTTAGTTGCTAGTGCTCATACCTAATTGTATACAAAATATGTCTAATATATGTAAGTTCATAGTTTTAAGTACTTATTGTTTGTCTGGAGCCAATAAATGCATTTTTATTTTTTATTTTTATTAACGTCCCACTGCTGGGCACAGGCCTCCTCACTCATATGAGAAAGGGTTTTTAGAGCATAGACCCATGCGGATTGGCAGGCATAGTACACAAGCGCACTCTCTATTCCTTCACGCTCATAGTCCGATGTGACGGAAACCCGACATAACCGGAGAGAGATCAGGCGCAGGACCAACGGCTTAACGTGCTCTCCGAGGCACGGGGGTGGATCACACCGCCTACTTCCCAACTTCGGGCAAATATTAAGAAAATCTTAATAGAAAACTCAATATCTATTTCGAATTGGCCCGACCTGGGATTCGAACCCAGGAATTCATGTCTGTAGTCGAACATGCTCACCATTAGACCAATGAAGCAGTTTTATATTATTTGAAATTATTAAATGAAGAGTGGCAAATTAAAATGCCAAATATTATTTGTAAATATTAAAACTGCCTAACCTGCAAACGAATTAGCATAAAAAATGCTGTAGATCTTCGTGACATGCGTTTTACTCGTAAAAAATTAGCCTCATGCGCCTAAAGAAGTTTCACTTCAAAAAATTTATTACATTGCAACATATCAAAACAAATTCACAAAGATAATGCTGTATAACTTCACAATTCTATAGAGAGTTTACATGCATTTTAGAGATTTTGATGTCTTTTTTAAGACACGTAACTAATAAAACATGATTCTTATAAAATGAGTGCAGAAGATAATACAGTAATAAATAATTTAGAGTATCATCATCAGACGTACATTAGAATTAGAGTGTGGAAAAGAAAAGAAAAAACAAAAATTTGACGATTCAAAAGTTCTGTAATATGCCTACTTGAATAAAGATATTTTGATTTGATTTTGATTTGATTTATCTTTGAAATTCTGTCTTATCAAATTTGGATTTTATACGTCAATATTGCATTGCAGTAATCAACACACACTTTGACAACATATAAAAAGTTTCACTGTTTTAAATTAATATTATATATTTGTTCGCAACATTTATTAAGATTTTGCCGAAGTCATCTTAGACTCTCATTGGGTATGTTGTTTAAGATAATCAAATCAAAAGACACGCCCACGGGACGCATACTCGTTGATTACCAAACGTTTGCCAGCCATATTTCTCATATAGGCTGTTTTGTGTGGTGACAAATTCATTCCTGATTTAGTAGTCACAAACTTCAATAAATAAACGTTACCTAGTAAAATCACTGAGTGTTTTACTTCTCAGTAAAAGTGGACCAGTTGTGGGCCAAGAAGGGACAATTTATTTTAAATGTCTACAGAAATAACGGAAGGATAGTTTATGATAATTGCCAAATTTATGTGGCATATTTAATATACCAAAAGAAACAGTAGGATATTATAATGCTTGATGCTAACTAGCTTTTTAGGTTGTGGCATATGTCTCCGAGTAAAGCAAGAACCGTTGCTATAACATTTGATTAGACGTGAAAAATAACTAAATTTATCAATCTACCGTCAATTTTTATAAAATTGGCGTGTTGACGAAATAAGAGTACATCATAAACGCTATAAAAAGTGTTTAAAAACATCTTCTATCAATTTTACCTACGAAATTTGGCAAACAAGTTTTGAACTGGGAATTTTACATTGAACTGCGGATCTACGAATAAATCTATAACACAAACCCGGCACAAAGTACTATTTATAAATATTTTTAAAAACATATTTCTGGAAAAAATATACTTGTATTGCAAAGTGTATTTCTTGATAATGAATTTACCGATGGAAAGGTGACAGAGACAAATACCTGTAATAAACTCAGACGTTACTCATTTGAACAATATTTTACAATAACACAGTACATTATTACGCAGACATTAGTTATTTGGATCTTGGTGTAAACTTACAAAACAAATTGGAAAGACTATAAAATTTATGTATTACATTTTTATTCGGATTAAGAAAATTTGACCACATTAGTGAATATCGTTCTCGTCTCAAGTGGCTACCGGTCGGACAACGCCGTTACTTACTCTATTGCTCTCTCCTTACTTTATTCTGTTCTCTATTTACCTCATACTTCTTCCTACCTTAAAGAACGTTTCACTTTTCACTGTGATGATCTTAATACTTAACTTGACCTTCGCTCCCCATCTAATAATAAATTAAAGCATCCAATATGTAAAACTAGTTATTACAAAAATTCATTTACTGTCCAGGTTATAAATTTATGGAATGCGCTACCTGATACTATCCGTCACTCAGAGTCATTACCCATTTTCAAAATTCGTTTGAATGAGTACTATTTGGCTCAAAATTGCTGTGAATAACACTATATTTCTTCTTTTTTTTTATTTCACCTCATATCATATATTCTGTATTATTTTATTACATTAGTAGTATTTGTTTCAAATTCTACTTAAGCAAATATTTATATCTGACACTGTTCTGCCCCATTCATTAATTTATTAAATAAGCATCCACTTTGACAAAGGTTGGCTGGAAGAGATAGCTTGCAGCAATAAGGCCGCCTTTGCACGCTTCTAGATCTAGTTTTTTAATTCTTAGTTTTTGTATTTCTTGTATGTTTGTGTGCAATAAAGTGTTTCTATCTATCTATCTATCTATTATTCGTAGATTAATACAAAATAACATGTCTTTAATTCTCATAGTAACACTTCAAATAGATATAACTCAGTCCATGAGTAATAATCTACATTTATTGCAGTAATTTTAGTGTTATATCATTTTCTTACGTAAGATTTTTGGAAGCAGTAAAGCGAAAAATATATTCAGAATTTTTACGTCATAACATAAACTCAAATCATATGATGGTCATATGGTATCGCTGACTTTTTTGTAGATCTTAATACGTTTTATAATACTGTAGAACATTATTTTGTTTTATCATAAATAGTTTACGTCGCGCACGCGATGACAGATTTTCTCACGCTTTGGGTTACATTAATGCATTTATCTTAGGGATTCATATATATTTTTGAGTAAGTGATATAGCCTATGTCGCTCAGTGAAAATGCAGCTTTTTAATGATGAAAAATTTTTTGAAATCGGTTGTTGTGTTAATGAAAGACGTATGCGATGACAACTGACTTTATTATAACATTACCCACAACATCTCCCCCATAAAATAAACTTAGTAAAATATAGTAACAAGTATACACAGTTATATTTATGTATATATTACACCCTTAATAANAGGTTTTGCTTAAAAGTTTTAATGCCGTCACATATTGAATTATTGATTCTCCTTCGCTTTGATTTCTGACGAAAAAATTATACCTGGCTAATGTGATATTCGGCTTCACTCCAAAATAATTGTCAAACTTTTTGAACAATATGGCGACGTCATCGCGTTCTTTGTCACTTTTGAACGTGAATGTTTGGTAAACGTCGAATCCTTCAGGCCCAATCAAATTAATTAATAAGCTAGCTTGCACATCTGTATCCTCTTTATGCACACCTGAAGCCTTTAGAAACAATTGAAATTGCGTTTTCCATCGTTTCCATGCGTCAGCCCGGCTGACGGGGCTGCCATCCATACAAAGTTCTGGCGGTGGTCTTGCGTGTTCCATTGTAGTATTAAATATATAATAAAGTAAATTACGAAATTTTAATACTTTTGAACAACGAGAATTGCACTAGGAATACGAAAAACTTATTTATTTCACACCGCTGCCACCATGTTGTGTTAATGAAAGACGTATGCGATGACAACTGACTTTATTATAACATTACCCACAACATCGGTTCAGTAGTTTTTGAGTGATAACGTTATAAACATACATACATACAAAAACAAATGTTGAAGTCTCGCAATCAGTAATCGTTTTTTGTTTGTTACGCCGAACAGGTGGGAATATAGGAAATTTCCGTCAATAAAGACCAAGACCATTCAGAGATACAGACAGATGAAAATTTGTAAAAAAAAATGTTTTTTTGAAAATCATATAATCTGAAATTACAAGCAGACATTCCAATTTTAATAATTAGCATAGAGCTAGGCAATTTTTATGCCACAAATATTATTAGGTTATTGCTGCGGGCCACAAATGTTATAAGGATATCCACGCGGGCCACAATTGTTACGAGGATATTGGAGCGGGCCACAAATGTTAGGAAAATATTAGTGCGGGCCACAGATGTTATGATGATATTGGTGCGGACCACAAATGTTATGAGGTTATTAGTGCAGATCACACATGTTATGATGATATTGGTGCGGCCCACAAATGTTATGATGATTTTGGTGCAGACCACAAATGTTATGAGGTTATTGGTGCGGAACAGAAATATTATGAGGTAATTGGTGCGGACCAGAAATGTTATGAAGTTATTGGTGCGGGTCACAAATAGAATGAGGATGTTGTAACTGGCCACAAACGTTATAAGGACATTTCTAATAAACACATTTTATTAGATAAAAGTATTTTTTTATATTTGTTAGCATATTTAATGTTATTCTTATTTGGATACCTGCGGAACGTACCGTAATGGTTTAAGGGTTACTGGTTGACGACCCCTGGTATAGAGTATAGATTTAGCAACCTGTGAGTTTATCAAACAACGCTAACAATATTATTTTTGTACATTTCACAGTTGGTAAAGGATTTAATGTAATTTAACATATTCCGATCGAGTCATTGTTATCGTTTGACAGGAAGTCTACATATTAATTCATACTTTGCGTAACAATGCGTGAGTCATAATAGAAGATTAAACAATTTATTTTTGTCATTGTTGACAGTTTTATCAGAGACTTCATTGTTATTTTATTATTGGTAAAATCAAATAGCTTTGTATTTGAAGTAAAATTACTTAAGGCACGCTTGACTTGAGGAGTAGGCTGGGACATACGTGACAAGAGTGACAAGACAAAGAGTGATCGGGTGACGCAAACAGTAGGCGGCAAAGAGAGAGTTACGTTAGTCGTGCGGTCAAAAGCTAACTCGTGGGGTTAAACTGAAAAGTGCTTTACAAAGCATTAAAAGCTAATATAGCGAAGCCCATGGCTCGCATCATCTGACCATGTAACATTCATATTCCCTCATTCATGTGAATATAAAAATTTCACTTACATCGTAGTTGCACAAAAGCTCAGAGTTTTGGAAATTTTGGATACGTAAGAAGCAATTTAGTGGCATCTTTTGGTTCGCTGATTGACAGTGAGCTCTTGCTGATGAGCATAGCCGGCTATATGCTGATCAGCATTGATTGTAAGATGATCATCTCAACGAAGGCGTCGGAGAGGAAGAGGAGAACAATGGGTAGGAGAGAATATGGTGTTCCACTGTATTTTAATGGTTATTCTATTCTGCAACGCCTCCCCGATTTCTTGCGGAAGGTATAATTTTTTAACGAAGGATATAAATGCATTTCCCAATGAAAAAATTAATAAATATAGGTATTTTGAAGACTATCAGCACCAATTTCGTTCCAAAATGCGCCTCTAATACAAGTTAGAAGACTACTGATGGTTTAAGAGATAAGGTTGTTGTTTAGAAACAGATAAAGGGTTTTAAACAAAAGTTAAAACAAAGGATAAAAGATATAAAAACAAGAAAGGTTGCTACTAATAGGTTTGAAATGTCTGTCGGCGCCTATGTACTCTTATACATATTCAAAGATGTATCTTCCAGAGAGCGGGTTAGTTAACAAACCGCCCTTAGCACTCGGCATTTCTTGGTTCACGTTTATCCAATAATAATAATAAAAAAGATTTATTTTGAGCCTCTTCACCACGCCCTTGTAGCTCGTTATAATATATTCGGTTAACGGTTCAGTGCTCGTCGTGACATGCAAAGCACTTCCTTATGAAGACGACCAAGGAACTTCCTCGTGATATTTAAGCTATAAACTTTATTGTCAACTAGCTGACCTGTGCAACTTCGTTTGTATCACATAAAACAGAGACAACAATTTGATCACCATAATAAAGTCAACCTTATAAGTTAGATATATGCTACGAAACGGATGCTTTCAAAAGTTATAACTTAATTGCAACATGTTTCATTGATGCTTTGCTCTTATTACTCGTAATGAATATAATGTGTATATAAAACTTAAAGCATTTCTCAATAAATGAGCTATTCAACACTAAAATCATATTTCGATTCAAACCAATTGTGGCTGAGATTAATGCAATAAACCAAACCAACTCTTCTGCTTTATAACCTTAGTAAAAACACATTTTTGTTTCAATTTCTCCAGATATTTGGTGTCCTGTTTGTATTTTGAGTAAATTTACACAATAAAGTGCTATCTAAGATTAAATTTCAATGCTGTTTCATTAATAGAATAGATTTTTATAGTACAAAAGTTCAAAATTTAACTTATTCAATTCCCATTAATAAAATACTTGTATATTCATTCACCGAAGTTAAAATATATTGTTTTTTTCTTAAAGTGGATAAAACTTGATGGTTATAGAGATTTTTTTTCGATTATTTGTTCGTGAATTTTAACTCTTTTGTGAAAAATGGTTCAGCGAAAGTTCAATGAAAGCCCACTTAATAGGAGTTAAAGAAGTTCGTGTTAGATTGCGAAAGATTATTACTTGTTTATGTTATATCATACGGTAAGACGATGAGATTACAATTATACTGGACAAAATAAATAATAACAAGTAATTTACATAAATTACTCTATTATAAAAGTAAATTACCTTAACGATAATCTTTAATTTGTCACTGTAAAAACCTCCTGTTATTAATTATGTACTTTGTCGTTTATTGCGTTATATAGGAAATGGTTTATATCCTCATTCTTATTATAAAACGCATTTTATCTATATTTTTATAATGAGGACGAATACCTAGCAGGGCAGATCAAGAAAATGGCAGTTTATAATTTGTCTGAATGTCGACTGGGAGGTTTCGGCCGTTGCTAGTTGATACCCTACAAGAAAAGTAGTGCCGTCAAGCAAAAAAAATGTGTTCCGATACGCTGCTGTGTAAAAAACCAATAAGAGGTCAATTATCTTTTTCCAGTTAACGCCTTTTTATTTTATATTATGATCTACAATTAGGAGAGATAACAAACGAAATTGTCAAAAAAAACCGATTACCTTCAAAATGTAATCAAAAGCTCCTAAAGTAAGCTTAACAAGTTCCTTTGTCGTCAATTTTGTCCTTGGTATAATATCTACCACCAATTGGCAATTTTGATTCCACCGAGGAGATACCAGCAAGAAACTAAGTCATACTTTTACAACAATTTTTAGAATAATTCAGCTTACAATCAAAATTATGTAGAATATACATTTATTTATATAATTACTTTTAAATACCAACGAAAAAAGCACTAACAGCTAATAATAAATCCACACTTTAAATTAATTATATTACGTTCATAATTATATTAAGCTTGCCAATTTCAAATTATTAAATTTTTATATTTATAACTTCATGGAAATGTAATAGTTTGGGGAGGATGACATTTTCTGATACAGGTATCTTAATACCTATGAGATTACCTCAACAAATAAACTGTTTTATTTATTTATCTTATTAATTAAAAAAGCAAAAACAAAGAATTTTTTTTATTGCTGAAAGTTTGCCGCTGGATTGTGATCACACCTGATGGTAAGTGTTGATACGGTCTAACATGGAAACGCTCTAATCTGAAGTGGTAATTTACCTCATATGGTTTCTACACAGCATCGTACCGGAACACAGATCTCTTTGCTTAGCTGTACGTTTTTGCTGGTAAGGTGGTTAGCCACGACCGAAGCTTTTCACTATTCCAGACTAAGACAAAATAGAAAATGCATCTTCCTAAACTCGATCGAACCCGGGACTTCTACTAGCAAAGCGAGTAGATACTCGCAACACACTCATTTTCGTACAGGGAAGTAATAAAACCATAGTAAAAAGTTATCAGATAAAAATAATGATTATATTATATAACTTATTTCCATAATCCGCATAATGGTTTCCTTCAACCATGAAGTGAAGGTCGGTCAAAGGCATCCAGGAATGCGATTTTCAAGTTTATATTACATAATCAGTGGTTAAATCCTTCATAAGTTATTCTTTTTTATTACCGACAGGGCAACGCTTAACTGTGATCTCATTTGTTTATAAGATATGTATCTTTTTACAGTATGTATCTAACGGTTTGTATTAGAAAAAATATGATTTATATAATGATCAAATTTGCAAAACACATCTAAATATCAAAAAAATATAGTTGACTGTTTATACGTAGGGACTATCGATATGTAAGTTAATGTTTACAAGCAATAACGAAGTCCACATATTATTTATTCTTATAAAAATCGAGAAACTTTGACAGTTTATGTTTTTGTGTTCTTTATTAACAAACTTCAAAAAAGGAGGAGGAGGATGAGGAGGTTATCAATTCGTATTTTTTTATGTTTGTTACCTCATAGCTTTCGACTGAGGGAACCGATCTTGCTTGTAGTAGGGTCCCATTTTTTTTAAATCCAGTTCTGATGATGACATCCATGAGAAAACCGGATAAGTCTTAAATTTGCATTAAGCATGCGCTCGACATATGGACGAATAACTCATGATCACTCCAACGGGTTTCGATGATTCTTTTTTTATTGGAAAGGATATACTTCAAGGGTTGTTTGATGATAGTTTGGTTAGGTTTTGATCATGGGATCCATGACGGCCATTGAGGGCCTCGCTGGCGCAGTGGTGCGAGTATTTTAGGTATGCGAGTATTTTTGGTTTAGGAAATTGTAATTTAGGAAATTGTATTTTCTAATTTGTCTGAGTCTGGACTGGTGGGAGGCTTCGGCCGTGGCTAGTTACCACCCTACCAGCAAAAACGTACCGCCAAACAAAAAGATTTGTGTTCTGGTACGATGCTGTGTAGAAACCGTAAGGGGTATATCGCCTCTTAACAGATTAGCGCGCTTCCATCTTAGACTGTATCATCACTTACTATCAGGTGAGATCACAGTCAAGCGCTAATCTGTCAGCAATAAAAAAAAATGACAAAGTAACGGAACTCTTGAATTCTTAGGAGCAAATTAACGAAACTCGGCAGAATCCTTTATAAGATCTCCGCACATTGGACTCACCTACCGTAACTTCGGTATGGTCAAGTGATTATCATAGTTAAATATCACGATCAATGGAACTCCTCAACGGCTTATAGTATGGGTGCGATTTTTGGCAGAATATATAACTGTCTGTAAACAAATAGCAATGATCTTACGTTTGTTGCTGCATTGCAGTATTGGAGATAGCCGGTGGGGGGGGGGGGGGCTNGAGGCGATGGGAGCTGAGGGGGGGGGGGGGGACTTTTGCGTATTACTGCTGTACTTTTTTTATGTTGTTGTTGTAATTACCACACAATTAACAAGGCATATCTCTAACACAAAAGATTTACAAGTTTTAAGCAATTTTACATTGAAACACACACCTATCATGCCTGAATTTTGCAGTTTTTTCCATCACCCATGGGACATGGTAATAAATAAATATAATAAACATAAGACTAACTAAACAAAAGTACAAACTCGACCTTGATTTTGTGATACAAAGCAACCCCACCAAGTTCACGAGGCCGAGGTCATGCGAGGTCGTAATCACGACGTAACACCTATGACATAATGTACTAACTGTAGTAGAGTGCGTAAATAGGGTTGTCACTTTCTTCTTTTTTAGGTAAAACTTCTTTTGACACACTTGACTTGGGATTAAACTGGTGAAGCTGAAAAGAGCGGTACGAAAACTGTGCTTGGGTGAGGCGTATATACGTTTTATCGCTAAAAGGTTATAATTACGACGACCACGAAGGCGGATGGGTGAGAGTTCTCGCTGCCCTATCGAAGTCCCGGGTTCGTCTGCGATTTTTTTATACCTTCGGGAGGCAAACGAGGTTGCGGGTCACCTCATGTTAAGTGATTACCGCCGCCCATGGACACGTGCAGCAACATAGGGTTCACTGATGTGTTTCCGACCAAATAAAAAAGAGTTTAATTGCCTCTTAAAACAAATATAGGAAAATGTATTTGCCACGGCTGACCGTGGTAAAAAAATATGGTTGACAACCCTAGATTATATAATGGATAAATAAAATCACGTACTTTATCTTTATATAATGCTTGCGTGAATGCGTACTGCCACGAAATGTAATTTAGACTAAAACACCTTTTATAGGTAAAATACTTTTTATTTATATAAACTATTACTGATTACGATATTTAAAAACTGATTTTATCGCCTTAGTATTACAAAAGAAAGATTAGTGGCCTCTTGATACTTCTAGTATCAACCTCATAAATAATGTTGAACTTAAACACGATAAATTCTTAGTCTAAACTAATGTTATAAGAGGAAGGTATTGTGTTTTTGTATGTAGGTGTGTATATATGTTTGTAACGTTTTCACACAAATCTACTGGACCGATTTCAAAATTTTTATCACCATTAGGAAATTGCATTTTCACTGAGCAACATAGGCTATATTACTTTCTAAAAAAATAGGGATACCTAATAAAAATGCATTAGTGTAACCCAAGGTGTGAAAAAAGTGGTCACAAAAAATCTGTCATTGGGTGCGATGCGGAAACTATTGATAGAACAAAAAAATGTTCTACAATATTATAGAACTATTTAACATTATTGCGACTTTCAAACATGGGTTAAATATCAAATTAGCTCCGTGGGCATCATGAAGTTATTTTGCTAAATTTTAAATCAATCGGGCAAATAGTTTTTGTCATGTCGAATTGTGAATTTCGAGTGAATGAGTTCATGATATATTCGACAACCTTTCAATCACATTAAGACTTGACAAAATATCGATTAAAAAAGGTTATAAGCACCAAAATTGTAGGAAATCAAAAACCAAACAACTTTCCGAATAACAAATTGAAAATAAGCGAAATTTTCACACATACAGGAAATAATTGATAAGGACCAAAATCGTAGGAAATTTAATTCCAAACAATTTTAGTTATTACCATTTTTCACGTAAGGTTGAAAATAATCGAGTTATTGATACAAAAAATCACCCTAACCCCGAGAGTTAAGATGTCTGTGATTTGTGTTAGCTCATTCGACTCTGCTATAATTTACAATTAAAAACTTCTAATAAGTAATTTTTAAGAGAAGAGGAGTTCAAAAGACAGAAAGATTTTTGTGCGAGAATTCATATATTTTTCTATTATATATAAAATGCGAATTGCAACCAAGTATATAAGAGATATCTTTATTTTCTCTAGTTAAAATTATATACTTTATTGAATGCCGTCCCAATATTAGTACAAAATAATTAAATACAAGCACATCTTTAAAAAAAAAACTGTACGTAACATATGATGTATAGAATTGCTTAGATTTCCATGTCGACAGCCATATAAAATTATTGTAATATGCATGTGCCACATAAAAATCAATCATAGCTCACTCTTTACGATTTTATATTACGATATGACGAAACCCAGCAGTTCCGCTTGTTACGAAACAGTGTTATTTTATTAAAATAATTGGAAAGTCCCTCGCCTTGAATACAGAACAAGACCGGCATCAATTAAATAAAAAAAAAGTGTCACAAGATTGTTACTGCAGGACATCTAAATGTCAACTGTAAAGTTAAATTTTCGCCAATGAATATATATTTTTTTTATTCTTATTGTAATATAAGTAGTTACGGCCTCTGTTATAAAAAAGATTAATCCGTCACGGTATGTCTGGAAAATATGAAGCGTTAATATATTTGTAACTAGCTGAACCCGCGACTACATCTGCGTGCAATGTTTTATTGGTAGCATTTTCATTAATTTAGGCCAATTGTTTTACAAATAAGAAACATACCCGCCCTTCCTTTTGAGGGTAGATTTCCCAAAAATTTACTATTGATAGATTATGTTAAAAATAATTTCTGATCAAGTTTTACATACCATAAAAGATATAGTCTGTCAATGTGAAGTTTGATTTTTCAAAACACCCCCGCAACCCCCTTGCGGGTGGATTTTCGTGAAATCCGTTTTTAACTGACCTCTACTCAGAATAAGGAATGATCATACCAAATTTCAAATGTCTATGCCTTATGGTTCCGGAGATATCGTGATGAGTCCATAGATAGTTGGACATCTCTTTCATATATGAATACGTCTTTAAATTCACATCCATAAGGAGGTTTATTAACACCGAATGATAACAAAATCGGGGGATACGGTTTGGTGTTGTAGTTAGAGATCTATCACCTCCATTTGAAATTCAATTACACCACTGGATAGCTAAAGGATCAAAGAATTTATTAAACTAAATAGAGAGATCAGATGAGTAAAGGTGGAGCATACCACCAACCTCATGTCAGGACCTCATGTCTGTAGCCGAACAAGCTAGACCAATGAAACAGTCAAAACAGTAAAAAAAATAGTACAGTAACAAATTACCCATGTAAGTTTTATTAAAGACAATATCTTTAATAAAACTTACATTGCATAACAGTTTTAATTGAAATCACGATGTGGCTTCCTGCTAATTGACACTACATCACACAATATTGCATGAAATAAATATAGCACTGCACACGCGATTAAGATAATAAAAAAATGTCTACAATCTCAATTATGTACACTGTTTACGATATTTAAACCATATTGTTCTGTTAAATTTAAAATATATTTATATTAATATGAAAGTCCCTTGCCTTGGTTTCAGACCGAATTAAAAGGAAATCAATTTTAAGTGTACCAGATAATAAAGCTGAATTTAGATGAATTATTTCCAATAATTACACCATTAAGTTTATTTGCGGAAATTTATGGGAAAATCATATGAATTTATGTAATAATATGTACTTCAATAATATAATTTATATATAAAAACAGTTCAGCACATATTTACTTATGTTTTTCAAATTTATTCTTTATCCTGTGATTTTCTTTATATGTTCTTATGTTTGACAGTTAATAGAAATACAATAAAAAAAAGATTGGAAACTCTACTATAGCCTACCTAAGAAAGTCTTTATTTATTATATGTTTTAAATATTTAATTGCAATTATATAACAATTTCATTCAACAAATTCTAGTTAAGGAGAATACAGAATAATCTACATTTTCTTGTATTAAAATCTCATATTCAAATCGTCAAAAATTACTCTGTACCACCGAAAAACAATTGTCATTAATAAATTTACACATTTCCTATAATTTTCAAACACCTTTCGTATAACTTTTACGAATCGTGTCACTATTCCTTAAAAGGAGCGATATTAAGACTTTAAGACTATTTAAACCAGTTCTCGCGGTAATATTTCTTCCTTCTTCTTCTTCACTTATTTAATGGCTTTCAGTTGTACCAATAGGGTACATTTTACTTCGCCAATATCACGTATTGTGACCAAAGCACGCATCAGCTTCATAAGTAATTTTGAGGATGATCGTTAGGCAGATTTTATCACAATAGTAAGTAAATTTGTTAATAGCTGAAGTAAAGTAAGTAAGTAGCAGCCTATTAACGTCCCACTGCTGGGCACAGGCCTCCTCACTCATATGAGAGAGGGTTTTTAGAGCATAGACCCACCACGCTGCTCCACTACGGATTGGCAGGCATAGTACACAAGTGTACTCTCTATAGTCCGATGTGACGGTAATCCGACGGAGAGAGATCAGGCGCAGGACCGACGACTGAACGTGCTCTCCGAGGCACGGGTGTGGATCACACCGCCACCTTCCCAATTTCGGGCTAATATTGAGAAAATCTTAATAGAAAACTCAATATCTATTTTTGAATTGGCCCGACCCAGGACCTGTAGTCGAACATGCTAACCACTAGACCAATGAGGCAGTCCTAGTGATAGCTGAAGTACCATCTACAAAAAAGCGACTTAAATATAACAATCATACAATGGTTAATCTACAACATCACAAAACAAATTATAGTAAACAATAATTAAATTATAAAATATATTGTTAGAGTTTGATTTTATTGATTTTAATAAACTTACATATCAGTTCACAGTACGGGGAGAACACAAACATTAAACAACACTCAACAATATTTCTTCCTTATTAATATCAGGTTAAGTGACAATGAAATATGGCATGGTTTAATAAAAAAATGTTGCAAATTACACAATAATAAAAGGGTTTTAGTACATAGTCGTATGATTTCACGAAATCCGAACGACCACACTTAACAGACACGGCGAATGGACTGCAGCAATGATTTTGAACTCGGCACTATCACATTTTACTGAGTACATATGTGATAAGCAATTACAATTTTATATGCCTACATTTATCATGTGTACTTAGGGCTGCCATATGATAGTATCGCTCTGGATTTGTCCAAGTTTATCTTTAAACTAGGACATTTATAATCTAGTGTGCGAAAAGAGACTTAGGGATATTTTTGAATTTTTTTCCATTACATCAGATCTATAAAAACACAATTCTTCAGATCGGTTTGGTGTTAGTTACATTGACAGCGACTCCGCCGGCGGAGNTTACTGAGTACATATGTGATAAGCAATTACAATTTTATATGCCTACATTTATCATGTGTACTTAGGGCTGCCATATGATAGTATCGCTCTGGATTTGTCCAAGTTTATCTTTAAACTAGGACATTTATAATCTAGTGTGCGAAAAGAGACTTAGGGATATTTTTGAATCTATTTCCATTACATCAGATCTATAAAAACACAATTCTTCAGATCGGTTTGGAGTTAGTTACATTAATATAATTTTTAAAATTTGTTGTTAAATTACGTCAAACTATTTCAATTTTTGAAGTGAAACTTCTTTAGGCGCATGAGATAAATTTTTTACGGACGAAGATGTGTGGCGTTTTTTATACTAATTCATTTGAAGGTTAGGTAGTTTTAACATTTACAAATAACATGTGGCATTTTAATTTGCCACTCGTCATTTAATAAATCGAATATAAAATAAAATAATTGATATGTTTTAGTAGAGACAAAAAAATACGTGGCATTTTTATTTACATTTCGTCATTTGAGATTTAAATTCATTATTTGTATTAATTTTCTACACTTTTAATATTTTAATGAAAGTTTAATTCCTAACGTATTTTCCTTTTTCCCTTCTAAGTCTCGGAAATCTAAAGTTTTAGATTTGTATAAATATAAAGAAGTTTCACTTTTGTGTACTTTGTACCCACGCACTTTTATTTTTTTAAGTAAGGCACGGATTACACGTATCGTAATAAAAAAAATCTGTACATGCTATAGGCAGATGTGGCGAGAGTGATGGCGACGTGGCGACGCTTGGATTGCCGGTCACACGTGCAGCTAGAGATATGTATTTAGTGAACAGCTGTTAATCAGAAGTTAGAAGACGATTTTATTTTATGTTTAATGAAAAATAGTATATTAAATGATTAAATAACAAGTGGCAAATCAAAATGCCATGTTATTTGTAAATATTAAAACTACCCAACCTTGAAACGGATTAGTTTAAAAAACGCTGCACATCTTCGTTGCAATAATCCGTAAAACTTTTAGCCTGATTAGTTAGTCTGTCTATTTGTTGCGGCTAATCTTTGAAACAGTTGGACCGATTTATAGGGGACATTAATTGGCAAATACCTGATGCTATGAGGAGTGACTTAGGATACTTTTATTTTAGAAAATAAAACCATTTACCCGATTGAGTTGTTATATAGTGTACATATTCCATCACGACGTGGGATCTTACTAAGATTGGATTCTTACAGAATGAAGATTGCGAGTAACACCGCGTGGTACAGGTAGTGTGTTATTAAACTATGCGTACAAAGTTGCGAAAAAGCGATAAGCTCTTTACATAAACGAGTCAGCGATTTCTCCACCGATTGTAGGCAACCTTGCCCTTTGGAGCTTTCCCGCTTTATAACGACCATGACTGCAACATTAACTTGGTACGAGGCCGTCGTGTTATTGCCTCCATGAATTAATTTATCTTCATAACTAAAGGTTCATTAAAGTTCGTTAAAGATTTATATATTTATTCTCCTGTTATTACAACAAAATTAACATATCGCTGTTTTAAACTACTGAATAAAGTCACAAAACTCAAAAAAACATTGTGTAGTTTTGTTACCTAGTCAGCTGAAGCAAGTCTACCGAGCACCTTACCCCCACTCTTCCGCCGACTGTAATGCGACACGCGATAGCTAAACGAAAAAATTGACGGCGATGTGAAAGTTTTCCTTTAAAAGCTTATTTACAGCAGAGCAATGGATCTACTGTTGTTTGTTTGGTTTCTTGTTTTAAAACATTTTGAGTAATTTTCACATTTGAATATTATCTAAAATGTTTAAAAACACCCAAAACCATATCGACGTAAGAAAACGTAGTTTCTGTAAGCTTCAAAAAACCCAAAATAGCTATTTTTATACTATTTCAATAAAAAATACTTATAGCAGAAATATTTCGACCAAAGTTTTGTTTTTTGCTGAAAATACACCAAAAATTTGTATTTTTTAATTATCTTAACTCACAGTAAAATTGAGCTTAGTATTTAATTAGCTTTATTGTTTACGCCATTCTTGATGCCAGCAAAATGTTAAATGTTAAACTTACGCCATCGATTGTAAAAGTTTTTTGCTCTGGTAAAATTTCGCGTTTTGAGGTTTACAGCAAATACGCTTTTTTACTATCGACGTATGGTACCATCGAGTCATTTTTGGCGATTTAAATTATGATACAAAGTTATTTTTTGAACAAGGAAATATAAACTTCCGGGTTTTGTGATTGATAATCAAAGCAGAGATATGTTTATATTGCATATCCACTAACAGTCTTAACACGAAATAAACGGTTTTTTTAACACGCTTATATTAGTTTCATCCGTACATAACGGAATATTTGAAGATATTTTGCGTTAAACGCTTTAAAGGACTTTATTGTGAAAGATGAATGACAATGCAATAATAAAACAAAACAGCATAGAATTCGTTAACATATCCGTACATATTACAGGCGGTCGAACTAAAAGGGAAAAATAAATTATAAAATAGTTTAAAGAAACACGATTTTAGAGATAATCAAACTAAAAAAATCTGCGTGCGTACAAAATACACATGCCAGAAGTGAAATTTCTTTGGCAAACTAATTTAAGTATATTCATACAAATCTAAAACTTAAAATTTCCGAGACTTAGAAGGAGGGAAATATTTTAGGAATTTAATGAATTTAATTGTTATTAAAATATTTAAAATGTCAAAAATTAATACAAATAATTTATTGAAGTCTCAAATGGCGAATTGTAAATACAAATGACACGTGTTTTTTTTATCAATATTATAAATTAAATTTTGATTTTGAATTTAATATTTAGAAAAGAGAATTTATGAAATATTTTTATTATATATTTTATAAAAAATAGTATATTATAATATTAAAACACGAGTGGAAAATTAAAATGCCACATGTTATTTGTAAATATTAAAACTACCTAACCTTCAAACGAATTGTGTAAAATACGCTGCACACCTTCGTGACGGTAATCACGCGTTTCATCCATAAAAATTTTACTGAGCCTAAAGAAGTTTCACTTCAAAGGTAGAGAATAATTCTTACCATAAGAACTAACTTATTAACGAGAATATTTAATGTCATTGTTCTAAAAGCGTGAGATACTTTTTATGCCCTTTTTCAACTAACTCTTTATTCCGGACATGAAATATAATTATATCTATCAGTAAAGCTATATTAGACATATATCAAGATTATATTACATCGCTTGTTTCATTCCGAAATGCACATTTAGTTTAAAAATGTCATTCAAAGCACCTCACGCTTTTTGAACAGTAACATTAAATATTCCCATCATTAATTTAATTTTAATCCCAAGAATTTTTTTATACTATGTCGTTTGATTATCTATAAAAGCGTGTTTTTTTTTAAATATAATTAATTTGTACTTTCCGCAAAACCCTATCACTTATACCGTGTAGCGACTTTTTGTATTATAATTATGATGATTTTTATAACTATAAAATCGTTAAAAAGTTTGCTATGTAAAAATGTTTACGTTATGATACTTTTTGAATGACGTGCGATATCATTTACAAATGTACAAAGAGTTGAAGAGCCATGACTTGAAGCTTTAACTTGAATAGAGGTCATCAAGCTGTTATTTCCACGTGTTGATTTATAACATCCTGAGGTTCATTGGAGTTCGCTGCATTAATGGAAGTAGTTATTTCTGTCTTTACAATATTGTAAATTCATTGAGTTTTGATTCCCTATGAAAACTTTTAAACCAAGTCCATTGATCAAACTTTTAAACCTAGTTTACATTAAACAACGCAACAAAAAAATTAGTCAGTGAGGTCTATTTTGCGATGTTTTCAATAAATCAAACACAAAAACTAATAGAGAATACTTTTTTATATAAAGTTTGCTTTTGAGATATATAAAACGATGTATAAAAGTAATGATAGTCGTTCATACTTTCCTCCAACCGCCAGAGGAGGCCTCGTTGGCGGAGTGGTGCGAATACTCGCTTTGCTAGCAGAGATCCCGGCCTCGATCCCCGGTAGGACGAATTTAGGAAATTGTATTTTCTAATTTTTTCTGAGTCTGCACTGGTGGAAGGCTTCGGCCATGGCTAGTTACTATCCTACCAGCAAAGACGTGCCGCCAAAAAAATAAATTCGTGTTCCGGCACAATGATGTGTAGAAACAATAAGGGGTGTATCGCCTCTTAACAGATTAGCGCGCTTCCACCTTAGACTGTATCATCACTTACCATGAAAAAAATTCAAAGTGTGTGCGTACAAAGTACACATGCCAGAAGTGAAACTTCTTTAGTAACTAATTTTAAGTCTTGTCTATATTTATACAAATCTAAATCATTAGATTTCAGAGATTTAGAGGGCAGGAAAATGAAAGATATGTTAGGAATATAATTGTCATTAAAATATTGAAAGTGTCGAAAATTAATAATAATAATTTATTGAAATCTGAAATTAAAATGCCATTTGTTATTTGTATAAATTAAAACCACCTAACCCTAACTTTAAGCAGCCCATTAACGGCCCACTGCTGGGCACAGGCCCCCTCACTCATATGAGAGAGAGGGTTTTTAGAGCATCGACCCACCACGCTGCTCCACTGCGATTTGGCAGGCATAGTACACAAGTGTACTCTCGATTCCTTCACTCTCATAGTCCGACGTGACGGCAATCCGACACGACCGGAGAGAGACATCAGGCGAGATCCCTCAGGTGAGATCAAGAGAGATCCCTGACATAAAAAATCAAAATTGTATACTTTAAACCTTTACGTTGACCCGTGGTTATTGTCCAATGACCTCTGACAGGAACAATAACTATACGAAGCTTTTTTTGTTTTTATGGCTGGCAGCTTGACTGTACTCTCACCTGATGGTAAGTGTTGATACAGTCTAAGATAGAAGCGGATTAATCTGATAAGAGGCGTTATACCCCTTACGGTTTCTACACAGCATCGTACCGGAACACAAACATTTCTTTGTTTTTGCGGTACGTCTTTGCTGGTAGGGTGGTAACTAGCCACGACCGAAACTACTATCAGACCAGACTCAGACAAATTAGAAAATACAATTTCCTAAATTCGTCCTACCGGGGACCTCTGCTAGCAAGGCGAGTACTCGCACCACTGTACCAGCGAGACTGTCAAAGCTGAGTATTACCACGTTTGGACGTTACCATCTCAGACTATCACTTACCATTAAGTGAGAGCACAGTCAAATATGAACCAGTCAAGTAAAAAAGTAATTTGACTTTCCGTATTGCCTATCTACAACAGATAACAATAAAAACAAGCGTCATAAATGCGTCACAAAACAGGTAGGTGGCAATTGATTGCTACAATAAAAGCTACTAAATGCACTGCCGGCGTTCGGTTGCTAATCAAGACATGAAAATAAACGCTAGAGACCGCCAAAACATACATTTTATTGCCAAATGACTGTAATAATTGAGATATAGTAACATTAATGTTTCAAAGGTTTCTGTCTGTTCTTTTCCCTGATCCGAGACACCTATTAAAGAACTTCTGTAGAGCCACTTATATATATGTCGGAGAATAAGAAAGAAAGGAGCATAAAGCATGGGCATAGCGTTTTCCGCCGACATCATCGTTAGTGTGGATCACATCCATACTGTGGGCGTTGGTGGGTAATGTTGGTGTAATCAAACACTTTCTTAATTATAACTCAGTATATAATGTTCAATCACTTAATGTTCTCGATATCAATTTACACAAACTCATTAATAATAATAGAACGCGACAGTTTCAACAGTCAACCGCTCCGGCGGACCGCCACTCGAGAACTACGAGGAACGCCGATAGACAGATTGCGCCAGCGTTCCACAGACTAATGCACTCCGACATATATATGTTCTAACGTTTTCACACACAACTACTGGAACGATTTCAAAAACTTTTTCACAATTAGAATGCTGCATTATTCATTAATGTAACTCAAGGTATGAAAAAGTTGGTCACATAAAATCTGTCATCGTGTGAGCTTCGGAAATGTTAATAAAAGTGCCGACAATAATCAAATTATATTATTCATACCTCTGTATAAATCCTTAACTATCTATAAATGATATTTTATTAAAGAGCGTTTCAATACTTATTAAAACCTTGTTAAATTATTAAAATAGGACATTCCATTCAAAATATATAACGAATTTTAAAATGTCAATCTAAGGATAATTGTAGCGATTTATATCTGGTGTTGCGACTGTTTTAATTTTTATTAAGCTAACAATTACTGGAGCGATTTAGAAGTTTTTTCATTACCTCCTTAAAGTCAAGAATTTTTCAATACATTTAGAGTATTTTTAAGTTGTTTTGATTTTGGACTTCTCAGAGCTTTCTGAGAAGTACAACTTTAGAAGTAGCGATCTTATTTGAAAAGCTAATCAGTGCTTGTTATCAGTGATTTATATTAAATTTAAATTACGATGTGGATGAATTGTCCTGTGATTAAAAGTTCCATTTATCTTTAACTGTATCACATAACATCAGGCAATATTACAGTCAAGTAGTAACCTGTTAGCAATAAAAAAAGCGTCGGTATAAACCTAACTAGGAAAAAATATATACATAATGAAGCTCTAAAAATTCCGAAATTTTCCATCCAAAGGATTATATACCTTATTCATCAGACTGGAACTGGATATATTTTAATTAGAGTGATATGAAAATATGGTTTGACTTCAGTTACTTTATAAAAACATTAAAATTTTTATTCTCGAAGAATTATAATTTAAATAGTTTTTCTTAATGCTGAAAAAATGCGTAATACAAAAATTGTAATACAAGCAATAAAAACAAACTTATAATGTAATATTTTAGAGTTAAGAAGGTTCAGAAATCATTTGACGGGTTGAGCAGGAAGCACGGGTCGCTCACCTACAGATTGATCCAGGTTCTGACCGGACACGGGTGTTTCGGAAAGTTCCTGCACGGAATTGGTCGCGAGGAGTTACCGGCCTGCCATGAGTGTGGTGCTGCCATCGACTCGGCACAGCATACTTTGGCAATTTGTTCAACCTGGGGACCTCAGTGTCACCTTTTGGTTGCGCGGACCTCTCGCTGGACAGCGTTGTAGGCGCGATGCTCTCTAGTGAGAGATGCTGGGCGGGAGTGACCCTCTTCTGTGAGACTATCATCTCACTGAAGGAGGCCCACGAACGAGAGAGGGAGATTGCAATGGATGCTCTCTCACGCCGCCAGAGGAGGCGGGCTACAAGGCAGCGTCTGTTAGCGCAAGTCCTTCCAACGTCGAGAATCCTCAATCGGATCCATCCGGGACACCAGGCATGAATGCGAAAGTTGAACCCCTGGAGCTTCGTTCATGGATGAAGAGGGTTCCGCTGGGTTTTAGTGGGTATTGCAAGGCCTTCTTGTTCACAGAGTCCCACACTCCTGACACACGGTCGGGGCCAGTGTATAAGAACATTTCCCGGTGAAAAAAAAATACATATTTTTAATAAGATACGATAAGTTCTAATTTATTGTAAGAAATATGTTAAAAACATCATTTTACAAAAGGCATATTATAACGTAGAAGATAAAAATAAAAAAACAGTATAGGTATATCGGTATCATTGGCATTCCTGGAATATGAACTGACTCCCCAGTCGCAAGCCCAGTTATAAGGGTCGCTACAAATTTCTTTAGTTTTAAAATTCGTTAAACAAAACAATGAACTTAAAATTACAGATCCACGCTTGATTAATCTCGTGAAATATATATGATTTAAGATTGAATGGTTGATTAAATTGAGAAAAGCGAACCGATTATCGCTTTTTACACCATTTCGCAACGGCTGTACTTACAAAAACAATAGGAGGTAAGCCTTATATATATTATAAGAGTTAAGGGTCATAGGACTTCATCTTACCTCGATTTTGTTTCTGATGATACAGTCTGAGATGGAAGTGCGATAAACTGGTGATAAAGTATTTTACCTCTTATGGATTCTACACGACATAGTAAGGTAAGTAGCAGCCCATTAACGTCCCACTGCTGGGCACAGGCCTCCTCGCTCATATGAGAGAGGGTTTTTAGAGCATAGACCCACCACGCTGCTCCACTGCGGATTGGCAGGCAGATTACACGACATAGTACCTGAACGCAATTTTGTTGTTTTAACAGAACAATTTTCTAAATTTACCCTGTCGTGAATTGAATCCAGGCCCTCTGATTGCAAATCATACATACTCATACAATTACGTCAAAAAAGCCGTTAATCATCATCTAACGCTATTTAAAATTCCAGCACAGTGGTTTAATGGAAGAGGTAAAAGAATAAATAAAATACTGGTACAAAAAATTGGATAGCCCGTTATTGCTCATTCTGGACAATAGATAATGTCCGAGTGATCCTCGGATCTGCCAATAACAGATGAAGATAGTTCGGCTGGATTTAAGAAGATTTGCAAGGTCTTTACTAGTAAGGATGCCAGGTTGGAGAGCTGTGTGCTTCTTCTAGCTTCTTTCAAAATCTTGAATCTTTGAGTAAGATACATCTGAAGTACCAGAACTAAATACGTCAGCGAATAACTTTTTTTTGTTATTGCTGACAGATTAGCGCTTGACTGTGATCTTACCTGATGGTGATCAGTGATGATACAATCTAAGATGGAAGCGCGCTAATCTGTTAAGAGGCGATATACCCCTTACGGTTTCTACACAGCATCGTACCGGAACACAAATCTCTTTGTTTGGCGGTACGTTTTTGCTGGTAGGGTGGTAACTAGCCACGGCCGAAGCCTCCCACCAGTCCAGACTCAGACAAATTAGAAAATACAATTTCCTAAATTCGTCCTACCGGAGATCGAACCCGGGATCTCAACTAGCAAAGCGAATACTCACACCACTGCGCCAGCGAGGCCGTCAAAACTAGCCCCCAGCCTACGAATGAAGAAGACTTTCTTGGGCTTAGTGCGTATTTTGATTTAGCCAGCGAATCCCACACCTCCGGATGGAGATTAACTCTATTCGACGTGTGCTAAAGCCATTTACAGTAAAAATAAAAAGAAAGGTGATCCCAGGTCTCCTCCCTAAATGCAATTCTCAGGGCAAAATATTGTTGTTTTTATTGTACCAATAATGTTTTCAGTATGTGCTAAGCTATTATCAGTAGATAATGTTTGTTAACCTTAACCTAAATAAGTGTGTATCTATACAAAATTTAGGTAGAAGGTTAATTTTTATAGCACAATTACACTGTAGAGTTTAATATCCTAAAACGATAATAAATGCAATGTCAATTTTTACAACGGTTTATAATAATCTAATCCCTAACCATGATAAGCTCTTTTGCAAAGTACACTAATATTATAAAACTCTGAGTTTGTGTTAGTTTATAAAAGGATTTTTTTATTTAAAAAGAAGGGGAGCTGTGTTATTTTCAAACATTTTTCCAGGGTTTTGTTTCTAACGTCGATATAGGATTATTATATAGTGGAATCCCTTATTAATATAAGGGATTCCACTATAATTATGCTATGTACTAGTTTTTTTAAACGAAATTTCTTATCAATCTTTTATACGTAGAAAGGCTACTGTTTATTGAAAAAAAATGTACTAACTATTATAATCTCGAAATTATCAAATCCTAAAGATAAATATAAATGTTAGTTCTTTACTATTCTAGAAGCAATTACTAAAAAATTTCTTCTTTTTTTAGTCAACACTTTGTCAATAACAATTTCGGGAGTTTCAAGTTAATCTTAATACTAAAATTACAATCTATAACAAGAGAAATTACTATTGTTACTAGTTTTTTATTCAAGTATTTAAAGGGATGCTAAATTAACACTTAAAGATAAACCCATTTTCAAAACAGGATCATTCACCAGTTTTAACTGAGATAAAGTAACCTATAAAAAAACTTAAGATAATTTGCATTTATTACGTAATAAAATTTGCAAGAACAAAGAATCGTATTTGTATATAGTAGGTATGTTTATTACATAACTTAATAAAATTATACAATATACCACCAAAACAACTTTATATTCAATTTTTTTTTTGTTCATTAGTGTATAATGGTCAATTATTCAACATCCGTTCGCATATTACTTGATGTGTTATGTTGGCTGGTTTCGCTGGAGTATAGGAGAGATTCGCTTAGTTATAAAAGTTCTGGGTTCGGTAAATTTAGGGAAATGTATCTTGTAAATTATCTAAATCTGTAAGTAAGTAGCAGCCCATTAACGTCCCACTACTGGGCACAGGCCTCCTCACTCCGAGGAGCGAAGGTTTTTAGAGCACAGACCCACCACGTTGCTCCACTGCGGATTGGCAGGCATAGTACACAAGTGTGCACTCTCTATTCCTTAACTCTCATAGTCTGATGTGACGGGAATCCGACACGGCCGGAGAGAGGTCAGGCGCAGGACCGACGGCTTAACGTGCTCTCCGAGGCACGGGGGTGGGTCACACCGCCAACATCCCAACTTCGGGCAAATATTGAGAAAATCTTAATAGAAAACTCAATATTGATTTTTGAATTGGCCCAACCCGGGACTCGAACCCAGGACCTCATGTCTGTAGTCGAACATGCTATCCACTAGACCAATGAGGGAGGCTAAATCTGTACTTGTCGAAAACTGCATCTGTGTAAGCTATGGTAGTAGCTATCACACCAGCAAATAATCAAATTCAATATTATCATTCTGGTAATCTTTTGGATCAAACCCTTTAAATGAAAATAAACCCCTTCACACATTATCATTTTAGACCGTGTCTTCACTAATTTGAGATCACAAGGTAATTATTATACAATGATAATGTAATATGTATTATCTTATTTCGAATAGCAATTAGATATAATCATATGGTGAATTAATACCATTGTAGTACTCTATTTTGGGTTATGAGTTATAATTTATTAACCAAATAATGTATGTAGTCCATTTGAAATGTTATATGAGCTTTGCATTTTTTAGAGAACGCAATTTTATTTTTGGGACATGTGTGGGGGATCAATAGAAGCTTAAGCCTAACTTTGTGGGGTTGCCACCCTTGTTCTCTGGCCACCATCTTGGAAAAAGGGGTGCAAACACCTTTTTCACGATATCTCGGAAACTATGGGTCCTACAAAGAATTCGCCTAAACATAATTTGTAGAAAATTACTTTGCCTACAAATATGTTTATATAACATTTTGTCCCAAATTTAAAATTAAAGAAGTTATATGCAAAAAAAGTTGGAAAATTTCTGTAATAATTTTCTTTATATTTTTATACATTTTACAAAACAATGATGTAGATGGTCTTGGCAACACAGGATTTGGCTTAATAATATTTGTAAGAAACAAATCGAGATTTTCTTTATTGTGTAATAAAATTTTTGTTGATTGAGACATTAAGAAAAACTTTAATATAATTTTAAATATAATATATATATTTAATTAAATATATATTTTATATATAATATTAAAACAGTAGAATAATATTCTAGATAAATTCTTGCACTTCCTGATATGTTTCATTTTGAAATTCTATTTTAAAAATCATTGAGACTGCCCCGAATATCGTGACGATAACAGACTACAAGAAAACGTCATTTGTCTTAAAGGTTATTTTATAATTTTATTTTGTTAATTATATATGTTCATAACATTAGAAGCTTGAGCCGATATGCTCATAACATTTGCGATGCGCGCCAATATCCTCATAAAATTTATGATCCACGCTAATATCTTCACAAAATTTGTGGTCCGGACCAATATCCTCATATCATTAGTGGCCTGAGCCAATATGCTCATGACATTCGTGGCCCACGCCAATATCTTAATATAATTGTGGTCCGGACAAATATCCTCTTAACATTATTAAGGTAGCAGCCCATTAACGTCCCACTGCTAGGCACAGGCCTCTCCACTCATATGAGAGAGAGTTTTTAGAGCATAGACCATTCACGCTGCTCCACTGCGGATTGGCAGGCATAGTACACAAGAGCAGTCTATTCTTTTACTCTCATAATCCGATGTGATGGCAATCCGACACGATCGGGGAGTGATTAGGCGTAGGACCGACGGCTTAACGTGCTCTAAGAGGCACTCAGTATCGATTTAGAATTCGCTGGACCCGGGACTCGAACCCATAACTTTAGTAGCCCGCGCCAATATCCTCATGATATTTGAAGCCCTTCTATAAGAAAAGGTTGCAGATCTCTGATCGAAATCATTTAAATTTACACTTTAAAACTAAAGTAAGGTTTCGTGTTGACCAATGCAATCTTTAATACGATCGAAATGTGTTTGACTTGCTTATTTATTTTGAGTTTCCTCAAGGTTTTTGANCACGCTAATATCTTCACAAAATTTGTGGTCCGGACCAATATCCTCATATCATTAGTGGCCTGAGCCAATATGCTCATGACATTCGTGGCCCACGCCAATATCTTAATATAATTGTGGTCCGGACAAATATCCTCTTAACATTATTAAGGTAGCAGCCCATTAACGTCCCACTGCTAGGCACAGGCCTCTTCACTCATATGAGAGAGAGTTTTTAGAGCATAGACCATCCACGCTGCTCCACTGCGGATTGGCAGGCATAGTACACAAGAGCAGTCTCTATTCTTTTACTCTCATAAACCGATGTGATGGCAAGAATTCGCTGGACCCGGGACTCGAACCCATAACTTTAGTGGCCCGCGCCAATATCCTCATGATATTTGAAGCCCTTCTATAAGAAAATGTTGCAGATCTCTGATCGAAATCATTTAAATTTACACTTTAAAACTAAAGTAAGGTTTCGTGTTGACCAATCTTTAACACGATCGAAATGTGTTTGACTTGCTTATTTATTTTGAGTTTCCTCAAGGTTGTTGACCGTACTGGTAAATGTTTGTGTGCAATACATTACATTTGTTTATTGTGCGATTGTGTTCATTAAGTGGCAATGAGATAAAACAAACAAATTCAAATGTATTCGTGCTATTTTCGGGAAGCATTTTGCTAAATCCTAAGAACACCAAATACAGTCAGTAAAATATAGGAATTGACAAAAATGTTTTATTTCTCACAATGCTAAATGCCAATGGTTAATTTAAACAGTTTGTTTGATTTTCATTATCTGTACCCGCACATTTTAGCACAAAATTAACATCTGTAAAAACATCAGACCTTTCAGTTAATTGTGAAAATCGGTCTGTGATTGCTCGGAAGATACCAGAAAAACGAAATTTGAATATGAATTGAATTAAAATGCAATAAGTACTAGAACTACTTGTCTGCCTCATTGGTCTAGTGGTTAGCTTGTTCGACTATAGATATGAGATCCTGGGCTCGAGTCCCGGATAAGCCAATTCAAAAATCAATCTTCAGTTTTCTATATTTTTATATAAAATTTCCTCAATATTTGCGAAGTTGGCGGTGTAATCCACTCCCGTGCCTCGGAGAGCACATTATGCCGTCGGTCTTGCACCTAATCTCTCTTCGGTCGTGTCGGATTGCCGTCACATCGGACTGTGAGAGTGAAAGAATAGAGAGTGCACTTTTTGTGCTATGCCTGCCAATCCGCAGTGGAGCAGCGTGGTCTATGGTCCAAAAACCCTTTCTCATATGAGTGAAGGAGGCCTGCGCCCGGCAGTGGGACGTTAATGGGCCGCTACTTACTTTTACTTTTTCATTACTAGACATTCACTTTAAATTTACATAAATTTCGCTCCTTACAATAAGAATAATATTCTCTATGAAGCGATAATACCCTGTTAAAAAATCACGTAGCAGATAATTAAAACATCTGAATATAGTCGAAAGAATATAAAGTCTAGTCGGACTATAGGTTTAATTTTGTTAACATAAAAGTTTTATTTTACTTAGTTTTTAATTACTTCCTTTCAGATTATTTGATATACACTTACATTCATAATTTAAGAAATATACAGATTGTTATTTACAACGAATATATATCTAACTAATACATTTATAAATTCGTAACATCATTTACGTTGAATGTCCGACATTAGCAAATTTAAAAATACTCTAAAGGTATTAACAAATTCTTGAATTCAAAGAGGTAATGAATGAATCTTTAAATTCCTTCAATCATTTTAGTATCGCGGACTTTTTTGTAGATACTAAAACACTCTATAATATTGCAGAACATTTCTTTGTTTTATCAACAATAATTACCCCAATGCACGCGATAGCAGATTTTTGTAACCAATTTTTTGACATTGCGTTACATTAATGCATTTTTATGGAGGATACCTATTTTTTTTTAGAAAGTATTATAGCCTATATCACTAAGTGAAAATGCAGCTTTCTTATGATAATAAGTTGTTGAATTCGGTCCAGTAGTTTTTGTGTGAAAACGTTACAAACATATAACAAAAACCTCTTTATTTATATAATATTAGTTTAGTTAAAGTTATGTATCTTTATGTAATACCCAATTTTAGAAAAGATTATTATAAATTTTCATATTATTATATGCAAACGTATCACTATCTAAATTATACTAAAATTGTTTTCTAGCAAAAGTTTCAACGCAGTTACGGTCGAATTTCGACCACTAGCTTCGTATACTAACGCATGCATTATATTATCTAGTTTCTGAAGAAATCCCTTATTGTAACTAATTGTAATAATTTTATTCTAAACTCGGTTATAATATGTAATTTTAAACTTGAAGATTAGTACTGTAACATATTAATTTAGAAAAAAAATTCTTTCACTTTTTATTCACATACTATTTCCAATGAATTAAAGAACCTAAAATCTAAGATATATTCTGCAACTTTTCATTGTGTATTTTATATACAATGAATAGTCGAAACATACTATTTCATATAGCGAACAAATACATAAATGATATCAATAAAAAAATCAATTAGAAAGTTAAACGCGGTTTCATTATAGCATTCGCATCACTTGCATAAGAGCACTGAATAAATTGTTTATCAGATCACTTAATAATGAGACAGCAAGGTCTTTGGCTTTCGAACTTTTAGGTAGAAATCTGGGGCACCATTACTGACGTGGTGAAATGTAATGGTGAAATCTAAAGAAAGCTACATAACCTTTTCGAGACTCTTGGTACACCGCTGGTACCACAGTAAATGTTTTACCAGATTATATGCTTTTAATAGGATTATATCTGCTTCACGGAATGGTACCCATGAGTTGGCAAAAAGACGGCGAGGAATGCAGTACACGATTTGGGAGTATGAGCTCAAGATGACAGCAGGAGCTGATTGACTTGATTGGCTCATGACAACACTGGAAAATGTTGGAGTAGGCCTTTGCCAATAGGCACGCTGGACTGCGTGATATTTATTAGTTTATTAGTATGTAGTAGTTTAAAAGTTGTATCACTTTCTATTCGGAATAATAGCCAAACATAAACAAATCGCCTGGAAGGGGCAATGTTAAAAAAATAATTTTGTATAAAGTAACAACTTCGTTTTTGTTGCTTAGTTCTAGAGTGTAATCTCTCTCTAGACAAATAAGATTTTTTTTAACGCTGGGAAATCCTCGTGGATACCTGGAATGCTCGGGAGGATGTTCCGGGTTAGGCCGGACTCGTACCGGCTAAAACTCAGCTCCTACATCACTCGGAGACGGGGTCACGTTTAGACCAAACTCCCTGGACTCCCTGGTTGGCTTCCCTGGACCACCTGGCAAGCCAACCAACCACCTCGCGGGACCTCTCTTTGTTGGGCAATGGACCCCACATCCGTTACCCAAAGATCACCACTAAGGAGGCAGACGGCGATCGTTGGCCTCTCGCTTCCTTACCGGTTTCTCCTTCGAACGGTCGAAGTGGTCACGTCCGCCACCATTATTCTTAAAAAGACTGGGACAATTTTAATATAACTTCCACTTGATGATAGTTGGCGTTATAAGGAGCATTTTATGCCCAAGACGAGGACAGGATATTCAAACAGTAATCATAATAAAAAACTGTTGAAATTGTCGCCGAGTGTTGATAATAGAATTGTAAAATTCAATGAGATTATTACAGTGAGTTATTTATTAATGTTGTGATCACGAGATTAGTTATAATAGCACGTGAGACTTGGGGAAAAAATACCGGGGCCACTGAACAATAGGGAACGCTTTATATTGTATTGTATTGCGATACAAGGCTGGGGTTTTAAGACAAAATTCTTTACTTATTACTCAAACGTTCTTAGTTATTTCAAACGATGCAAGTCTACCATTGTACATAATTTTAATAATCACACAATTAAAAAAAAAGTCAAAAATGCGTGGGTACAAAGTTTTACGTTCAAAGATGTAAAATAACAATCCCTATTAATATTATAAATTAAAAAGTCACTCTGCCTATCTGTCTGTCGCGACTTTACAACAAAACTACTGAACCGATTTAAATGAAATTTGGTACACAGATAGTCTAGCCTCAGAAAGAATAATAAGCTATTTTCAATAAAACACTGCAAATAATTTATTAAAAATTGTATCATTCATATGTATGTGTGTAATTAGTAAAATAATTAGCTTAAATGATCAAAAATGTTATACAAAACCACTGTTTTTTTATGATAGATGGCTGCTATCACACCTGATGTTAAGTGTAGATGCAGCTTAAGGTGGACCGCGCTTGCCTAAGATGTGCCTATTCACTCTTGCTTTGAAAGTACCTGGATCGCAGGAGTCAAGGACGACGGAAGCCGGTAAGGCGTTCCACTCCTTAACGGTGCGGATTAGAAACGACTGGCTGAATCGTTTAGTACGGACTTGCGGGATGTCCACCAGATACGGATGCCAATCGTTTCTGTGTCTAGATGTTCTATAGTAAAAGGGCGACGGAGGAACAAGTTCATATAGCTCCTGCGCACACTCTCCGAAATATATTCTATAGAATACCGTCAGACAGGCAACGTTACGTCGATGCTGCAGACTAGTCATTCTCAGATCGAGTTTTTCGTTGTTTCACACGGACGAAGTCATGGGCACAGCTAGTTTTCATTTAATGTGTCATTATTGATATTATAAGTGCTATTTAGGAAATGGGACCGGTATTAATATTATATACACGTATTTAAAGAAACTTGTTTTCGAGACAAAAATAATATTCAATAAACGTATAAAGTAATGTCTCTAGAGTCACTCGTATTAAACAATTTATACATATAAGTTAAAGACATTAATTCAAAGTATTTTATTTAATAAAAAGTACTTTATTAACGACTGAAAATTTGAAGAAGATACATTGTACAGGGAATTTTAGGAATAGAAAACGAATTATATATGTATCTACGAGTAGGCAGGGCGTAATTAATTATTCGTTATTTATTAGGTAATATATATAGAGTACAAAAATAACTTTAAACCAAATGAGGGTTATTATCAATATTCTATAATGAAACACCAAGTTATACCAATTTTAGATCTCCGCATGTGGCCGTTTACACATAATGAATCGCTATTCGTTTTTTTATGTCACCACGTGGTCAAGTTATTATAAAATTATATTTTTAACAAAAACTAGTGGAACCCCACGGTGTCACCCGCGTCGTTCCCGATCCGAATGATACTGGCGTCCTGATTGAAGTTTTTTTTATTGTTGCCAGATTAGAATTTCGCTATAATCTCGCCGGAAGGTAGGCTCACCACCTGCTCCTCTATGGGTTGACAGACTACACATACCCCAGTATTTCTATTGGGATATGCGGGTATCAGGACTGTCTCATTATGTCTGAAAATATGATATCTTCCTTATCGGAAGCGGTCTCCTAACACCTTGTGTACTGGTAAATTCTTATTTGTCTATGTCATTAGGAAATAAGCATCAGAAGTTAGATAAGGTATGTATTAATGCAGAAAGCGTAGACCCAATATTTTGTATCCAGGATAATGTTATGTAGGAAATAATAAGTAGCAGGATGTGGTATCAATATGACATATCCGTAAGCCGACCTCACGTGCCTACACACAAAGGAAAGGTGTCATCCCAGAGGTCACATTACTTCCGACTGCCGTAAAAACACATTTACAACCTACAGGAAGTCGAATCTATTCTTTAAAAACTTTTTCCTTTAAACGGCAACTTTGAATCATTTTTCATTCTATTTCACACGTTCATAATGTAGTTTTACCGATAAAATTATCTAGCACGAACTCTAATTCTAGGATACGGATAGTGTACTATAATAAATAAATAAATAAAAAATTTAACAAAAGAAGAACCGCCTTCAAAACAACCTGTTACAGATATATAAATATGCTCTAAAATGTAATAAATAATTAAGTATACTTTTTTAAAGTTATTCGTATTCTTATATTGGGAGTCGGCGTCAGCATGGTAGGTGTGTCCCGCAGGTCTACTTGGCAGCTCCCGCGCCGCTCACACCTATACCTTAGCTGCAAATATTAGAATACGAAGAACTCTAAAAAAATATACGCAATTAATTATTACATATCAGAGCATGTATATTTTTATTTGTCATTTGTCCAGATGAGGGCAAATCGCCCAACTTTTTAAACGTATGAGTAATCCTTTAAATTATAGTATGTAATAAACTATAGATATAAATACAATTAATATGTAATGTGATCATAAATATATTTCCCCTTGCTCATGTTGCATCATCAATGCAATTTGTAATGTTTAATTGTAGTCTCTAGAATCACAACACAATTAACTGAGCATGTACTGATAGCGGGAAAATATTAGGTATTTATACACAACTTCCTTGGGAATCTCACGACACGTACATTTAACATTTCGCCATCGGAATGTTTAATTAAACCTTATCATAATAAATCCAGTCATGTTTTAATGGTTTCCTTTGTTTTTTGTTTGCTCAACGTTCGGTGATGTCGTTTCTTGTTTGCGTGTGGCAACATTGGATTGACACATCGCAATGTTTTACTAAATGAACGCTTTGTTTGTGATGAAAATGTTCGCGACTTTAATTGGCGATAGGATTTACTTAGTTTACACATCATTAGCTGCCTTTTTTAATAATAAAAGTTGCCTTTATATCTCCTTAAAACATCCGTTATCAGTCAAAAACAGCGGCTTCAAAGATTAGCCAGAATACTAGAGAAAATAATTTTTATATAATTACTGATATATACTTTAATATATAATCACAAACACGTCTATTTTATTTTTGTATAGTTGTTTCCGTATACTTTAGTCATTAATAATTTAAACTAGTAATTGAAAAATAGACTTAATTTTATTAAAATTAGATAAGTTGTAAAGAGCTTAAATCAATAAAGAGGAAGACGTATATGTTATACGCTTACTCGGTCTGACGTATACTGTTGTCAGCTTTAGCGCATAAAGATAGCGAAAATTGGCGCGAAAATTCATTCCGGATTCCAAAGCGACAAGTCAAGATTCCTGAGTCAAGATAAAGAGCCAGTGTCGACTGTTATATTCTGTAATAATAGTGGCCTTTTATTTCTACGCACAACTATTGAAAGTTGTAGATGAATGAGGACATATTCCAATCTCGACATGTAAATTATTTGAAGTTGGTCTGCGATTTACCATTTTTTTTTAATATCATAATACTTGTATAATATGAAACATATGCCTATTTAACGATAACAAATTGTTAAAACTAAAATCTATAACTGTTAAATTAAATTTTAAATATGCTCAATGGATTCAATGCAACTTATGAAAGGGTACTTAATTACCTTTATTTTTAAATTAAATGCCCTGGGAACATTATCTTTACATATTATAAAACATAGTTCTCCATCGCGTCTGCGACATTTTTGCTGAAAACAATATATATATTGTGTAACGCTGTTTCTTTTAAGGTGTACAATAAAGAGTATATTATTATTATTATTATATAATATGTCTAGATTTTGTGTAAATTGGTTGAAATATAAAGATAGCAGTCCCAAAGTGTTGGAATAAATTAAACCGCCTGTGAGCTTTCGTCGAAAACGCTGCTTAATTCCTAAGAGATATAATAAAACAATAAATGGGGGATATTCCTCTTTCATAGATCTAAAGGTCGGCGATGGTATATCTGTCTATCTACATTTTATCTTTTAAGAAAATGGTAACGTACAATACAGTAAAGAGTTAGTATTTATACGCCTATTAAATTAGCTTANCTGATAATTATAATATAGTGATCGCCATCTACCCACACAACCACTATAATGTATTTGTTAAATATGATAGATAGATGAAATACTTATTATTTGTCATTTAATTTCAAGTATTCAGTTAAACACAATGGGCACAAAGTATAAAATACGTGGAAGCTGTGAGTCAAACTCACCAATAGATAAACGGGTGACCAATAAAAATGACAAACGGTGATATTCATTTAACTGAACAATTAATGTTTGTTTACGCAACTCTAAATTTAGAGTCATTAACCGAATAAACAGGAACCATTGACCCGATCGCGATAAAACTTGAACTGGGTTTAAGAGTTTACTGCTAACGTTATCTGCCACTCAACTTTTATTGGTTGCATCGAGAAAATCCATGTGCCTGTTTGACCTAATTTATAAAAATGCATTACTTAAGGCGCAAATACAATGGCGACAGAAAAGTCTTGACGCAACTATAAACACACAAGCCTCTTCATCCTCTGGAAAGAGGGATTTTAGAGCAAACACCCACTACGCTACGCAGACATACCGCAGAATTACTCCCGGGATAAGCAGGATACCTCACGATGTTTTCCTTAACGGAAAAGCACAATGATGAATTGGAAAATACAATCAAGCATATAAGTTTCTACTAAGGAAAGGAATTCAGTGCTGTCTTCTGTGGACCCGATTTTACGATTTCTTTGAATCCACACGTCTCAAACTACGATATTTTAACTATATCATACGATGTTTTATCTATGCCGTAATGAAGCAAAATTTTAGTTTTCATAAGTCTTGAGATCGTGAAATATTTTATCTAAAACATGAATATCAATTGTGTTTAACTGTAAGAGATTCAGTTAAGTTAGTACAAAAACTGTATTATAACAAATAGAAAGCTAATTATTAACATCTGTATAACGAACTCAGAGATTACACATATCTAATTATTTATGTGGATTATTTATTAATTATAAAGGTATAAGTAAATTTTTGCTGTCTTATTCCTTCCATACCAGCAGAAAATATATTTGACAAAAAAACTAGTTGTGTTCTACCGACAGAAGTGAAAACTTCATCAAGGCGTTAAAACTACGGAATACAACAGTTTTTGTAAATATCTAATTATAATTCTATATAAATTTTCGTTAAAAATTAATTCTGAATGATGTTAAAATAATAAAGAGAAATAGTTCATTTCAATAACTGCCTTATTGGTCTAGTGGTTAGCATGTTCGACTACAGACATGAGGTCCTGGGTTCGAGTCCCGGGTCGGGCCAATTCAAAAATCAATATAGAGTTTTCTATTAAGATTTTCTCAATATTTGCCCGAAGTTGGGAAGGTAGCGGTGTGATCCAGCCCCGTGCCCCGGAGAGTACGTTGAGCCGTCGGTCCTGCGCCTGACCTCTCTCCTATCGTGTCGGATTTCCGTCACATCGGACTATGAGAGTGAAGGAATAGAGAGTGCACTTGCGTACTATGCCTGCAAATCCGTAGTGGAGCAGCGTGGTGGGTCTATGCTCAAAAAACCCTCGATCGAGTGAGGAGGTCTGTGCCCAGCAGTGGGACGTTAATGGGCTGCTACTTACTTTTACTTTTTTAGTTTATTTCCACAACAATTTGTTATTTAAAGACATGCTAGGTTGAGATCTTCTATTAGGTATTGAGTTACCTGTGTTAGAAAATATCGCCCTCCAAAAACATTAAATTTGCAAGCATACACACACGTATGTATCAAACACACGCACACTTTATAGAATTAATATAGATAGTACCGCTTTCTTAGGTATAACATTAGATAATAAATTACAGTGGGGGGCCCATATAAGTGTTTTATCGAATAGGCTCAGCTCCGCGGCTTACGCTGTTAAAAAAATTCCTCATCTGACAGATGTTGATACTGCCGGACTGGTATATTTCAGCTATTTTCACAGCATTATGTCATACGGTATTCTACTTTGGGGTAATGCTGCTGATATAGATGCAATATTTGTGCTGCAGAAAAGGGCCGTTCGTGCGATTTACAATATGGGTCCAAGAGAGTCGCTAAGAAACAAATTCAAGGCAGTTAACATAATGACAGTTCACTGCGTATATATATTAGAAAACTTGTTGTGTGTACACAAAAACATTGACTCTTTTAATAAAAAGAGTGAATGTATATCATATAACTTACGAAACAAAAACAAACTTGTTGTAAATTCTAGTAGGCTGCATAA
>JACTOM010000033.1:4254965-4342670 GCA_015832385.1 Elymnias hypermnestra | reverse complement strand
GCGAAGGAACCCTCGTAACTTTAGATTTTAAGTCGTTCTGGAGTATCATCATCAGACGTACATTAGAATTAGAGTGTGGAAAAGAAAAGAAAAAAAATATTTGACGATTCAAAAGTGCTGTAATATGCCTACTTGAATAAGGATATTTTGATTTGATTAGATTTGATTTAATAAAATATAAGAAGAATTGACTGTAACTTTGTCCAAAGAGCTGTATCGTCCGAACAAGCAATGCAGAATCGAGTGTGATGGCGTAGTCTCATTCAATAGTCTCAAACCAAATTATTAATCGATTTTTCAGATAAAAATTTATTGAAAAGAATTCCATTTGTATACCCACATCAATAATCACATCAAAAATACTCTAATTTTATACTGTCTGATAAAAATCGCTTGCTTGTAGCCGACCTTATTTCTAATGTATATATGAGGATATGAAATCGTTTCGAAATCTCGAAATGGTCGATGTTTGAAAAGGAAGCCGCGTTGATATGCATGATGATTTGGTTATGGGAATGAAATCTCATTAACCTATTTCCAAATTGGATATGCGGTACGTTATCTCAGGGGAATAGTGTAGCATCCACTTCAATAAGAGAGGTATAAATCAAACTTAATCAGGTATGCTATGTAAATGTATGTGAAATAGAACAGAATGAAATACCAAGCATCGGTTAAAGGAAACTCATGCATAGATTGTTAAAGTTCGCTTAATATGTTACATATTGGGGAAATGGTTTTTTTAAAAATTGTTTGAGTCTGGACTGGTGAGGGGCTATGGTTACCAGCAAAGACGTACCACCAAGCAAGGGATTTGAGTTCCGATAATGCTGTTTAGAAACCATAAGGTAGATTCCATCCACGCTTCCATTTTAGACTGTATCATCACTTATCATCAGGTGGAATTACAGATAAGCGCCAACCTTGTCAGCAATAAATAATTTCCTCTATCTAAATCTAACGAAGAAACAGTATATAAAGCGTTAGGAGACTGTACTAACATGATGGAGCGTAAATGATGCTAATAAAACTAGTTAAAAATATACATTTCTTTAATTAGGATAATTTTTTTCCGTCCGTGTTTACGTGAGCGGTATCCTAACACTTTATATACGTAAGTTAGCTCTTAAAAATTCCGAAACTTCCCACCTAAATAATTATATACCTTACGCATCTGATTACCTTTTAATTACAGCCAAATGAAAATATAGTTTGACTTCAGTTACTTAACAAAAAAAAGAGAGTAAGTAGTATATAAAGATGTCTAATAACTGGACTGAATTGTTGAAGCCATATCGTAACCGGTCGAATTGTCTATGGTCTATACCTATGTATGTTTCTAACCCGAAAATATTTAATGCCATATTCTCTTTACCTGTCTAATCCCATTTTCACGTGAACAGAATATTAGTTAAAGACGTCCGAACAAATACAATTATCAGCGTGCGTTTGAAACGTGAAACAATAATTGAATCAGAGAGGAATCCCAAGCAGTGCCGCCTCAATCTAATTACACGGAGCTGTTGATAAGGAGTTTTAAAATGTTTTTACTCTATTTTAGACTAAGTAGGACATGTATAAGGTTTGGTTATTTACTCAGAAAATATATTCTATAGACTGACGTGAAACACATTTATATAATTTATACATATATAACGTCCCACAGCTGGGCAGTCCATTAACGGCTCCTCACTCATAGGTGAAAGGGTTTTTACAGCATAGACCCACGGCAGGTATAGTACACATCCCACCGGCTAGTGCAGGTGTTAACCGGCTATGGCTGCCTCGGAAAATATCTGCACCAAATCGTTGGTTGTGAACCGTCTGCCACCTGACACGAGTGTGGTGCTCCTGTAGACAAAGCGCACCTCACAGCGGCCGAATGTACAGCTTGTGGACCTCAGCGTCATCTTCTGGCGTCGCTGATCGGTACAGACTACTCGCTCCCAAATATTATAGACACAATGCTCGTCAGCGAACGCGTCTAGAAAGTTGTTGCCACCTTCTGCGAAACTTTCATTTCTCTGTACGCAGGCAGGCACGGTAAAGAGAGAGCGAATTCAGTTGAGGCACAGTACCCCCGGCGGCGCAGGAAACAGAAAACGGCGGTTCATCCAACTCCGCCCCCGCAGTGCACTTTTGAGCCGGCTTCATTCGGAGGGGTCAGGGTGGAATACCACAACGAGCCTCTGGTCCTTCCATTCACAAATAGCTTTTATTGTGTATTCTCTAGTCACCAAAGCGGGGTAGGTAAATGCATTTTCAAGCGACAAAAAAATAACACAGTACACAAGTGCACTCCCTATTCCTTCACTCTCCAAATTCGATATGACGGTAATCTGAAAGCGGAGAGAGATTGGCTGCAGGACTGATGGCTTAACGTGCTCTCAGAGGCACGGGGGTGGGACACACCACCAACTTCCCAACTTTGGACAAATATTGAGAAAATCTTAATAGAAAACTCAATCTCGATTTTTGAATTCGCCCGACCCTTAATTCGAACCCAGGATCTCATGTTTGTGCCGAATATGGTAATGCTATATAATAGCTGAATACATGCTCATTGGTTTAGTGGTTAGCATGTTCGGCCACAGACGGGAGGTCCTGGATTCAACTCCAGGGTCGGGCGAAGTTGAGAAGTTGGTGGTGCGTTCCACTCCCTTGACTCGGAGAGCACGTTAAGCCGTCGGTCCTGTGCCTGATCTCTCTCCGGTCGTGGCGTATTCCCGTCACATCGGACTATGAGGGTGAAGGATATATCCGTTTGTCTGTTTATTAACCTGCTATATGTGATGTCAGGATTTTTTTATCCAAAACGTATAACAAATTCCGCGCGTATAATTAAAATCAGATGGAACCACATCAAAAACTAAAGCACAAACCGGCTGGCTAGTTTTTCCAAGTCATCGAATATGGAATAAATGTTAAAGGTTATCATTATCATATGCAATAATATATTTCCGGCCAGTTCCAACATTTAGTAATTTCTGAAGTATTTTCTAATTATAACATGAACGAATTTCACATCACCACATATTTTTATGTCGAAGCTGTCTCAATCTCTACGAAAATGCAAACGAATTTACAAAGCTTTATGCTATTTCATCCTGTGTTATATTTAATGAACGGATAAAGAAAAAAAGGACAAAATTCAGTTTATGTTAATTTATGTTGTACCAACATTTTAAAAATTGTAATTTTTTAATTGTTAAATTACATACATACATAGCATCACGCCTTATTTCCATAGGGGTAGACAGAGACAACGTCCTCCCATTTGCCACGCATATCTCCTTCGCTTCTTTCATTCTCGTTAAACCTCTCATACAAGTTCGTCGGTTTAGAGTAATCTTGACTTGGCCCTTATTTAAAATGTCCTGGATTTGATCCAGGAAAATTCGCCATGTCGTCTTCCCCTTACAACTTTCGCATTCACTTTTGACTCACAAATCCTTTTTGTCAGTCTCCTTTCATTCATTCTCTCTATCTTATCTTGTTATGATAAATGAATATTATCTTTTTGTGATTCTTCTGCCATACCCAACTTTCACTACCATACATAAGTGTTGGCACTAATACTCCTGCATGGACAGCCAGTCTGGCCCTTTGAGACACCATCTGGCTATTCGTAAAGGCGCGCAGGGGTAAATGGTGTTACCATATTCCATTCACCCTCCTTTCAATATCACTTTCAAATGTTCCATCTTTTCTACATTTAGATCCCAAGTATACAAATTCTTTCACCTCTTCCACTTGTTCCCCATCTATCAAAATATTGCCATTCGTCATAGATTCATTTCTTTCAAAAAGCATAACCTTCGTTTCGTTTACATTCACTTTCATTTATTTCCCTTTCAAAGCTTTATTCCTAATATTTACCATCTCCAGTAGCTCACTAGCAGATGATGCAAGTATAACTTGATCATTAGCGTAAAATAAACCATTGATGAGTAATTCATTCATTCTTGACCCTTACATACCTTCTTTTAAATTTGTCAAACATTTATCCATGAATAGGTTAAACAGCCATGGTGACGAAACACATCCCTGTCGAACACCTCTTTCGACAGGAAACCACTCCATGTACGCCCCGTTTATACTGACACAAACACTAGAACCTTCATAGAGAGACTTCAATGCTTGAATCAGATTACCGCTCACCCCATACGTAGATAACGTTGACCACAGCTCATTCCTCACCACTTAATCTTAAAACTACATGACTGAAATATGAATAGTTAACAAAATACTATCATCATTTATCTGTATCCGTCACTTAATGGATATAATGATTCAGTTGACATTGTAGAGTTTATGTCGAGTAAGAAAATACATACTTGAATTATACAGTAGCTGTATGATTCACATCCAAAGATGGCGCCTTCGAACATGGCGACCGGGGATTGTATCCATATCCGTGCGCTACGTGACGAACTGCACGGTTATTTTTGCAATCCCCTATTGCAAAAATAATACAAACAGTATTCTTTATAAATAATACGAGTGTGTTATTTCGATAACAATATGAAGATGCTTCCTTTTAGTAGACATCTTCTTCTAAAAGTGGCACTTCATTCATCTTTAAGGTTGGCCGCTTGCTTTTTATATACCTTCCTATTTCTATAAAGACGAAACTTCTTCTTGCGTCCAGAGTTGGAGTAGCCTATACCTATCGTGCTTGAATATATGATCGGGATATTCCACTTTCCATCCAGACCTCAAATGCCATGATGTCTTATGGTGTCCTCTTTCAGGGACCATGCTTCGCAACCATATTTAGCATATAAGAATCCTGAACTTTGTTGCATGATGCACGGGTGATTTATATTTAGTATGTATACGATTCTATTAAAGAATCCCAGAAGACGTTCTAGAGATGTCAGTTAATAAATTCAAATGCTTTATTAAAAGAAAATAAAATGATACGTCGTACTACAATCTGAAAGATTATTTTGACGATAAATAGTGTAAGAAGTAGAAGTATAAGAATTGTTTTTGGTTTGGTTTTGGAGTTTTATGTGGGCTCTTCTCAAGATAGAACCCTTCCTTCACGTCTTTTAGACTTTAAGCTGTTCTTTAATATCATCGCTATTTGTAAGTTGAAATTAATATGTGGAAAAACCTATATTTGGGGATTCAAAAGTACTGTAAAAGTTTACTTTGAGGTATTCGAATTTTTTAAATTTAAATTTGAATTTATACATTGAAATGTGGGCACTTGAACAGTATAAGTGGGACGTCTACTAATTACATATCGACATTGGAAAACAAAGAAGGAGTAACTTGAACATCCAAAATTATGCATTAGAATAGAAAACCTTTTCATTTAAGCAAAATAAAAATATAAATTCCGTATTTATCAACTAGGGTTATCATTTTTCATCTATTTCTATGTATCTATATTCTAAAGTTTTGTTAACACAATATATTAAAAAGACTATTGAACTCTTTACCACTAGAAATACGCCAATATCGTCATATTTTTAAGAGAAGATTGCACTTCCACTTTTTATTGGGTCACTCCATATATTTTGTAGTATTGTACCTATTAAATATATTTTTATAACAATACATCAGTTTTTTTATATATCTTTATTCTTTTTGTACAATAAGACTGTCTTTAGATGCTGTGGTTCCTTAACTATTATATAACTTTTACTGTAATTTGTAATTTTGTTTTTTGAGTGTTGGTAATGTGTTTTGCTAGTGTGACTGCCTCATTGGTTAGCATGTTCGACAACAGACATGATGTCCTGGGTTCGAGCCCTGGGTCGGGCCAATTTGAAATCGATATTGAGTTTTCTATTAAGATTTTCTCAATATTTGCCCGAAGTTGGAAAAAATTTGGCGGTGTGATCCACCCCCGTGCCTCGGAGAGCACGTTAAGCCGTCGGTCCTGCGCCTAATCTCTCTCCGGTCGTGTCGGATTGCCGTCACGTCGAACTATGAGAGTAAAGGAATAGAGAGTACACTTGTTGTGTACTATGCCTGCCAATCCGCAGTGGGGTGGGTCTATGCTCTAAAAACTCTCTCACATATGAGTGAGGAGGCCTATGCCCAGCAGTGGGACGTATTAACATCCCACATTAGTTCGCTTTCCAGCATCGATATGCATGTTTAGATCCTTAAGTAAGTATAACTAATAAAGCCTTGCAAAAATAGGATATAGTTCTTCATTATGTGTTAGGGCTATCTATTAAACACATCTCAGTAGTGATCAAAATATTAATGAGTGTTAGTTTTTGTAGGTCATGATTTTAGGTTGCTTATTTTATCGATTAGAAGTATATTTAACTTGATATACTTTGAAAGCTATGTTTGATTAATTAGTTTTAGTTAAATTGGACATGCTGTACAATCGCCCAAGGTAATGGAGTGTACCATCTAATTCAATAGAAGAGGTATACAATATTAACTTATTTATTAAGTTAATCAAGAACGAAGTGTAAGAATATCATAATTTAGACCATTTAAAAAAATAAAAATTGTAACTTCTATTGTAATATTGAATATTATTTAAGCGATAAAGATTTTTGGACTTGATTCCAGTTGCACACGGGAGCAAAATAATATACATTGTAACTTATAAAATTATCTTTATAAGAGCAATCACAGAGTTTCTTACCGGTTTTTTCTTTACTTTCCGAACAGGTGGTAGATTTATAATAATAATAATCATCTATTTTCAGAAAACTTAAAACGTTCCATTTTTTGTTAGTTACATTTGAAATAAAATAAGACTATGTTGACTATGACTGCCTTTTGAAAAGTGCTTTTTGAGCCTACTTGAATAAAGAATATTTTGATTTTGAACAGATTTTCTATTTTATCATATTCGCAATAGAAAAATCCAAACTGATACCATTAAGAAATCAGGTTTAATAACAACGGAACTTAAACTTAGCTTATATTTTTAAGGTAAGGTAGCAGCCAATAAACGTGCCACTGCTGGGTACAGGTCTCCTCACTCATCGGTTTTGGCAGGCTACAATCAAACGTTTAAATGTTATTTTTATAAAGAGAAAATTAACAATGCCTGCCCAAGTTTCAAACACGCGATTTCTTTAAAAAAGAATTGTGTGTAATATTTGGTTTTAATTTTTTTAAACAAAGCATAAATTATGCCAGACACCTATTACGTGCAAATTTAATACAAAAAATAGAAACAAACTTGTAATGCCTTATTTTACGGTGAAGAAGGCACAAAAATCATTTGTTGTGTTGAGCACACGATTAATAAGATACCTACCTGAATCATTGTTGGATTTGTCTCCACATAGTTTTAAGAAATACGTTAAAAACATACTATTACAAAAGGCATATCATAAAATTGAACATTATTTAAGCGACAAAGATGTTTGGACTTTATTCCACTTGCACATGAAAGTTAAACACAATGTAACATACATAAACTATATTTATAGGAGTAACCGGTGAGTTCTTCCCGGTTTTTTCTCAGCGGAATCAACTTTCCGAACCGGTGGTAGATTTGCTACTAACAGACAGACTAATGATTCAAAAGTGCTTTTTAAGCCTACTTGAAAAAGAATACTTTGATTTGTTAATACGTATTTCCCTCTAAGTAATTCTTTTTATATTGATGGCCACGTATAAAATTATAAATATATATACACAGGAAAGTATGTCAAAGCGAAATTATATATTTTTTACTCTTTGTCCTAATAATACGATAACTTTTAAGAATTGTGTAGTTGTTCAAAAAGTCGTTACCAAAATGGAATGATAGAAATATCGTAATCACCGCATTGTCAAAATGCCATTTGACACAAATTCATAGGAGCCAAGAACCTCATCAAATGACATTTAAGTTAAATATATATTCAAGGTAGTATCATATTAAGTTAAATGAGGTACTAAAGGGTATTTAATTCGACAGGCGTCTACGTCATTGAATTAGGTCATTGAACGATAAAATTATAATTATTATTGCACTAAAAGAATCTAAATATATGCATAAAGGACGATCTATAACTACAATTTAACGACTGAATTCCGGGCACTTTCCCAAAAGTTCACAACCAAACATTAAAGCAGAACGCAAACAAATATAAAAATAAAACAAAGTTTCATGATAAACCACTGTGTTTGAAGTGGATATTTAAATCAAATAAAAACCACTCAGCCGATAATTGAAAAGTTCTCTCGGTTATTGCATTGACTTATAAATTCGCTATTAAATAAAATAGTCAGCTTTGAATTTACCAAGTAATAAAATGTCTATTTTTAACGATTTTCCTCAAAGTATATAAATACTTTGTAATAATTACTATATGGGTAACTCTGTTTACATTATTTATAATCTAATACATATATAAAAATCTCGTGTCACAGTATTTGTGGTCTCACTTCTTCGGAACGGCTCGATAAATTTTACTATACACATATATATATATATATTATATATCGATATATAGATATAGATAAATATTTTTCTTAATTATTCTCCTACCCCCACTGCCCATTTTAAATGGTCATACGAATTTACGCGGGTCTTTTAATAACTGTAAATGATCTCATAGATAGAAAATTGAAAATGTTTTATTCTTCATTACTTGTTCTCTTTACATCGGTCATACAAGCTGTATATCTAGTTTTTATCATAGCGCAAAGTTGTTTAGTACATACTTCAATGTTCGATATAAACATCGCAATAATACGAGTCACCTATAAGAAATAGATAAATTGCTATTTTAAACTACCCGCTAAATTGCATTATTTATAATTTTGAATGATGCCTTATTCTAATTATATTACGATATAGTAAATTAAATAGTATAAATTTTCTGCGTACTCACAATATGAAGCATACTATGCACGGACAGCTGTTAAAAATTCCCTTTGGAAATAATATGTACTGTAATCTTGAGTCGATACCAAACAAAAACACAGCATTACCGTATGTTTGTTATGTCTCATTCACACATATATTTTTTTCTTATACAATTCAATAGAAACATATAAAAACACAACTGGCGAATATAAACAAAATCGTATTATGTGATATCGGTGGATAGCAAGAACTGCGAACGCACAGTAGTCACGAATACAACGCGACGTACGTCTCGTTCTCAGACGTTCTTAAAACCATTTGAAATAATTTATAGAATGTGAAGTTTGAACGAATGAACACAGCTCGAACCTTACCAAGCCGGAAAGATCATTCATTCCGCAATGTTTGTGAACGGTTATACTTCAATGAACGTATAAAAACAAAACAAACCGATACAGACCATAGCCAACAGACGAACGAATGAGTCAATAGTTATTTTTCTTAATTGCTCTTACAGCCTTAGATTCTTACTACCTATTCATATGAAAACCTTATGACATCATTTACTGCTTTGCATAAAAGGGTGAAATATACTTAATGATATATTAAGAGGCATGTTAAATATATAAATTTGCGACCACTAACATCGTGATACTAGTGTTTGACGCAATAACGTCTTATAAATCGAGAACGCCGGCTGCACTTCTAGTATGTGCATGATTTATGCATAATGCAACATAATTTTACTTATACATTCAAACTGAGAAAGCGAGAGCGCGAAACAAGCGAAGGAGAAGCACGATTCGCCCAAGCGTTCGATTTGTGACTTATTTATTGTGTCTAGCTATTAATGTAAGAATAAAAAATGTTCATCAATGTGTTCTTATGACGCTACCGCATAAAATTATCGCCCGTAAACCAACTTTATAAACAACCAATTTTTTACATATAAAATAAATAGTAATTAAGAAGTAATAGCCAATTTAAATAATTACAATTAAAAAAAATATATACTGATCAAAACTTTATATACTTGTAAAAATAATCATATAAACAGTAAAAAACTTCAGCTATCATTTGTCAAATCGAGAACACGCATATTGCAACCAGTTTTGGATTTGTCATTACATAATTTTAAATTATACGTCAAAGTATTCTTACTCAAGAGGCATATAAGAATGTAGAAGATTTTTTAAGAGATAAAAATGTTTGTGTTGTGTTCATTCTTATTGTGCAGTAGTTAAATTACTGTTTCTAGCCGGTTTCCTTCAGTAAAATCAGTTTTTTACTAACAGACACACTACTGATGATACAAAAAAGCTCTTTGGGCCTACATGAATAAAAAAATCTTTGTTTTATCGACACGGCTGTTTGTTGTACGTGAATACGTACTCGTAACAGGACTTTCTTTTCCGCCGCGTTTGATGTGATACGGCCCTTAGCGTAATAAAGTCTTTAATCCCCTAGCTATCAAATGGTGTAATTAAATTTTGAATGGCGTTAATAGATATGTAGCTACAACGTAAAACTGTATACGCCGAATTTGTTATCTTTCAGTTTTTTTATTGTTTCCGATTTTAAAGACTTATTCACGTCAATATTTCAATTTTAAAATAAATTTATATTACTTTGCTTTTTTTAAAGAAGTTATTACGTACTAAATTAGAATTCGCACATGGTAACATTATCCTTACGTCCAATACATCCATTTTCTATCAATTTGCAAACTTAAAAAAAACGACGTCGGAAAAGAAATTCTTTTGTCGGTTAAAATATAACTTCTGGTTAGATAATGTGAAATAATTGCAATTTGTGTGTTTCGATTTTAATTTTTCTAGTTTAGACACGCTGACATATTAAGAACACCTGTGTAACGGTAAGTTTAATTGCATCTGAGTATTTTGTTTGTATTGTAGAAAGTAACCGTTGTCGGGCGTCTGCCTTTATGTATGTGATCCAGTTTCATGCTCTGTATTCGATACGTCTGCTAGAGAACCGGCTCGCAATCAAAACTTCTTCACGAAGTATATCAGGTAGCCATTACATTAATTATTGAGAGGTAACTTTACTTTTCTGAATCATCAATCAGTATCATTTACGTATTTCCCTTGCAATTCCTATTAATATTGCCAACTACGCAAAACTTTATTTACAAATATTAATTACTTATAAATTGTTGCGGTAGCTTTTAGTAAACAAATTCTGAAAGTCAAATTTTATTAAATAATTAGCTGTTCCCGCATCCCGGTTCCCGATTCCATGAGAATATGGGCAAATCTGTACATAGTGATCGTCTTTAATGCGAAGGAGTAACTGCTAATATTCTAATAAGTGCTTTATTTATTGTCCTTCCAATAAAATTATTTGGGGCACATTGGATAGTTTTTTAAGATCTCACAATGAGTGAGTTAGTAAGTTTAGTAGTTCAAAACAGTCTTTGCTTTATTGCTGTTCTAGTGAAATTGATTTCGGACAAATATCTTCAATAGTTTCAAAGTATATAAGGGACTTCCGTAAAAGTATTTGGTGTCTTAAATATAAGAAGATTATATTGGATTCTCCTCCAAAATTATTATAATTTATTAAATTCCCAATTCACATTATTTCAATGCATTTGCATATATGGTGCAGTGCCAGCTGCAATTCTTGACCTTGGTAGAAATCATGTAAAAGGTCATACAAGATGCATAATAAAGTAAAAGATTGGTTACATGGCTAACAAGAATCCTTTTTAATATAAAGTACTACTTATAGCATAACCTAAAGAATTGCTGCTGTCATACTAAATTGTTATAACAACTACCATAACAAAATATTGTAATTATTTGAAAAATTTAAGAAATAAAAGTGAATTCTGGTATATAAACAGATATGTCTGAGTTCTATGTATATATTAAATAACATTTTAAAAGAATTTAAATACAGCAACATTAGTACTTAAAAATATTTTCATGATAATGTAAGTTGTAGATATATGAATTACATTACTTTTGTTAACAAAGTAAGCCTAAGTTTAATATTCAAATAATCTTGTACCATAGAAGTAAAGAAATATAGTAGGGAAATAGATGTATAGTAAATTATATATCAAATATATTTATTTAAAAGTTAATGTTAAAGGAGTAACTACCAAGTTCCTTGCCAGTATCATAATAATCAACCTTCCAATTTGAGGTAGATTCAACGCTAATGCACAGATTTGATAAATAATTTTTATTAAATTTTATATTGTTATATATTTTAATAATTGTTATATCCAAGTGTTATAACTTTGTAAAACAATATAATTGTTATAACTGTAAAACAATATTGTAAAGTTAGTGTCACATATTGACAATGTTGTTTTATTTTACATTTATTCCAAAAAATTAAATTAGTGGATCTCCCATAAAAAATGCTTAAAAAGGCCTGACTATATAAATATTCAGAATATTGGAAAACAATGTATTTAAAACCATTGTAATTGGAAAATAATGCATTCCATGAATTATGCACATAAATTTCACTGTTTGCTTCACACATAAAATGATAATGGAAATTGTACTAGCTTCTAAACTGCATTAACATAGAAATCATGCTGTAATAATTAAATATCACTGCACTGACCAATTGGATGGAATGAGTAACCAAATATGGTTCAATTTTATCATTTTGAGGTGAATTTTTGGAAGTTTTATGCATATGTTTTAATTAGCACTTTCTCTATATATTTCATACAAATTGTGAATCCTTAATAAAATACTTTTTTATTGATCAACTCAAGCTCAAATATATATTAATATTTTCATAGTAGGTTACCAAAATTGAAAGATAACTTAAAAAGAGTGTCTTTCTATGTAATTAGTTTAAAAATGTTGTGCTTGATGGCTTAATTTGAGTAATTTTTTTTTAATTACTTGTGTATTTGTAAATAAAACCTATTGACAAAAGCTTTTAATTTTTTTTTAAAAGTACTCACTTTGCTAACAGATGCTTCAGGTTTAATCCTCAGTAGGAATTATTCTGAGTCTAGACTAGTGGCTGGTTTCGGCCATGGCCAGTTACCATTCTACCAGCAACGATGTACCACCAAAACAAAGAAATATTTATTCCAGTATAATGCTGTGAAGAAACCATAAGGGGTAAATTGCCTCTTCACAGCACGCTTATATCTGAGATTATATCATCACTTACCATCAGATGTGATCACTGTCAAACACTAACCTGTCAGCAATTAAAAAATAACAATTTGGATGTTTTTTTTTTCTTTTGATAAAATTGAGTGTCGTAAAGTATATTCTAAGCCCTAAAACACTATTAAAATATAAGAAATTGAATAACTCAATCAATATACCATCAAAATGTTATATCATATCACTAAAACATGCATTTTAATATTACATAAATTGTGAACAGACATTAATTAGTGACATGGGTAAAAGGTTATGAGGATAATGGTGTGGGACACATTTTATTTCATAAACTATTTTTTTAAATGAAAATATGCCTGTGGCTACTTTTAGGTGTAAGCTTAATCTTGGCATGTTTTTGAAAACTTGAGTAAAATCATGGTTATATAATAGACAGAATATATCTGCATTGCACTGATGTCTGATATATGTACACTTATATTTTTATTATATTCGATAAAGATGTTTCTTACCGTAGTAGAAAAATAAATAACATCTGTAAGACATTCTTTTTATAAATAGTTAGCAGATGTATTGCATACAAATTGAAGGTAAATTTTACAATGGAGCTTTTAATATATCTCAACTTTCAATTCTTTTAGTGGATGTTAGGTACTTGAAGGATAAAATTTATTTTGTGAAAATTGTATAGCACAATCAAATGTAAAAGGTTTTGTATCATAAACTGTGTCATTTTTCATATAACGCAACAAACACATCTTTGTTTAAAATTAATATTTTCTTACAAAGATAGTAATCAAACCGAATATATAACCAATAACCTTTTAATTGTTCTTGACTGAATAAGGGCCTTATCAATTATAGGTAGTGTTTTATAGTAGCACTATTAAAGCAGATTATGTAATATAGATCTACAATTATAATTTAATTACAATTTAAAGAGAACAAAGGCTTGTGTGGGTTTTTTTTAGGAGTATAATTTCAAGGTTAAGTAAACACACGGACAAAGCCAACATATGTAAATGGATAGACAGGATTTTTGATAGTTTCCTTTATAATGCAATTTATATGATTTATGCTATCACTTTAATTATTATTAGGATAAGTGAACCAATATTTTTTTTGCTAAGCCAGATTAAGCTAAATTAAAACACAATGTTCTTATTTTGATAGTTCCAGTATGATGCTGTGTAGAAACCATAAGAGGTAAACTATTTCTTATCAGATTAGCACATTTACTACAGCCAAATGCTAACCTGTCAGCAATGTATATATATATATATAAAACCTATACTCTCTTATCTTTATCTTCTTCCCTAAGATTGTCTGGAAGAAATCGCTTCAAAGCGATAAGACCTCTTGTGCGACATTAAGTTTAGTTTCAGTTTACTTTTTATGTATTTTCTAAGTGTGTCTTCTTTCAGATAAAGCACAAACATGGAAGATGAAAATGAATATAAGAAATTACCGACAGAAGAAAAATGTGTGCACAAATTATGGAAAGCCAGAGTAGCGGGATACGAAGAGGCAATGAAGTTATTTAATCAAATCGATGACGAGAAGGCACCTGAATGGAATAAATATTTAGGTCTTATCAAGAAATTTGTTACTGACAGCAATGCAGTTGCGCAAGAAAAAGGTATGTGTAGGTTAAAATAAATTTTAGTTTACGAGACGCAAATATCTGCTACATGTTGTACATACATACATACATAGCATCACGTCTCATTCCCATAGGGGTAGGCAGAGACAACATCCTTCCACTTGCCACGATCCTTGCATATCTCCTTCGCTTCTTTCAATCTCATTAAACCTTTCATACAAGTTCGTCGGTTTAGAGTACTCTTGACCTGGCCGTTATTTAAAATGTCCTGGATTTGGTCCAGGAACGTTCGCCTTGGTCTTCCCCTTCCAACTTTCGCATTCACTCTTGACTCATAAATCCTTTTTGTCAGTCTCCTTTCATTCATTCTCTCTACATGCCCAAACCATCTAAGCATACCTTTCTCAATTTTAGTCACTACGTCTTCTTTTATACCACAACGTTCTCTTATCACACTATTTCTCACTCTGTCACTCAGTTTTAATCCACTCATGCTTCTCAACGCTCTCATCTCTACCGCATTTATTTTACTTTTGTGATTCTTCTGCCATACCCAACTTTCACTACCATACATAAGTGTTGGCACCAACACTCCAGCATGCACTGCCAGTCTAGCCCTTTGAGACACCATCTGGCTATTCATAAAAGCATGCAGAGCACCATTTACCATATTCCCTGCATTCACTCTCCTTTCGATATCACTTTCACATGTTCCATCTTTTGTAAATTTAGATCCCAAGTACACAAATTCTTTCACCTCTTCCACTTGTTCCCCATCTATCAAAATATGGCCATTCGTCATAGATTCATGTCTTTCAAAAAGCATAACCTTCGTTTTGTTTGCATTCACTTTCATTTATTTCCCTTTCAAAGCTCTATTCCTAATATTTACCATCTCCAGTAGCTCACTAGCAGATGATGCAAGTATAACTTAATCATCAGCGTAAAATAAACCATTGATAAGTAGTTCATTCATTCTTGACCCTTACATACATTCTTTTAAATCTGTCAAACAGTTATCCATGAATAGGTTAAACAGCCATGGTGACGCAACACATCCCTGTCGAACACCTCTTTCGACAGGAAACCACTCCGTGTATGCTCCTTTTATTCTGACACAGGCACTAGAACCCTCATAGAGAGACTTCAATGCTTGGATCAGACAACCGCTCACCCCATACGTAGATAACGTTGACCACAGCTCATTCCTCACCACTCGATCATAGGCCTTTTCTAAATCTACGAACGCGCAATAAACTTTTTTACATGTTGTGTATGAAATAATTATCAAGTAGGTAGGTAAGTACAAAAACTATGTTAAAAGGAGTAACCGTTGAGTTTCTTGCCTCTTCTTCTCAGCGGAATTAACTTTCCGAACCGGTGGTAGATTTGTTACCAACGGACAGACTATTAACGATTCAAATGAGCTTTTTGAGCCTACTTTAATAAAGAATATTTTGATTTGATTAAAATGGGACTTGCAAAAGTATGCAATAAATCAGTTAACCCTACAACAGTGTAGAAATATAATGAATAAGTGGAATAACCTTTTGTTAACATTTAACCTACAAAAAACATATAATGCCTAAAATTTTGTATGAAATATCTGTACAAAAGATCTTTTCTTTAACATTCTTGAAAGGTATGATGTTTTATTGAATGTATTAGTGTCATAGTTATGATTCAGACAGTTTCTTGTAAAATGTTTACAAAATGTACCAATTAGGGCATGTATTACTCATGTAATTGTTTAACTGAACTCAATTGTTGTCTGGACTTCAATATGTTATAAGAATTAACGAACAGGAAATTGACTGATGTACTAGACAATTCATAATTGCTAGTTTTAATGAAAACTTATTTAGGCAGTCTGCGCCCTTACTACTGTTACTAATATTGTAAATGCGAAAGTAACTCTGTCTGTCGCTAACGCTTTCACGCCAAAACGGCTCGATCGATGGAAATGAAATATGGTAAACAGGATAGGTATAGACTTTGAAAATTTACGACTCATTTAAGGGTAACTGTATAAGTTTCTAATAAATTCGTATAATAAACTCTCACAAGACTTTCTAAAGATGTCAATTAATAAATCCAAAGTCTTTTTTTAAAACGAAGTTGATAGAAAAATCGTATTATAAGTTGCAAGATTACTATACGATAGAAACGCGTGGGAGCGAATGAATTGCTCTAATTTGAATTAAAATATAGTAAACTAATATGATATTGTAATGATGATGGTAACAAAAAAAAATACCCGACTGAGTTTGTTGTAGGTTCTTCTCGAATCAGGGCGCGAAGGAACCCTCGTCACTTTAGATTTTAAGCCGTTCTTGAGTACCATCATCAGACATACATTTGAATCAGAGTGTGGAAAAAAATATAATTTGACGATTCAAAAGTGCTGTAATATGCCTACTTGAATAAAGATATATTTGATCTTGATTTGAATATTATAAATGCGAAAGTAACTGTCTATCTGCCACGCTTTAACGCCAAAGCAACAAAAAGGAAATTGCAAATAGCTCATTAAAGTAAAGAATAAGTAGCTTCAATTACAAATGCTATCCAAAAAGTTTAGTACAACGTTATTGGCAATAACTTTTGCACGATTGTAGTTAAATGTTATTACTTTATGAATATGGGAAAAAATAGAATTTACCGTTAAATATATCTCGAAAACTGCTTAACTGTTAAAAACGAAAGTTGGTATTGCCATATATGATGTCAAGAAAATTTGATTGTGACGACTATAAAAGTTTACCAGCTAGAGTCCGCTAACTTAAAGACTTGAATAGTGTTTGTCGAATTTCAAAGCGATATTGATGGATACGAGGCACGATAATTAAGTGCTTATGTTATATTACGTTTAAAGATCTTAGAGTCGTGAAGAACTAATTCTAAACAGACAAAGTCGCGGGTACGTTAGTGAATAATGTTTTTTTGTCAAAGCTCGCTTATGTAGCAGTTATATAATTATTATCATTTTGAATCAGGTCTGGAAGCAGCGCTAGTTTTCGTTGAAAACTGCGGTCATGCGGGCAAAACAACCGGCGAGGTCATGTCTGGCATCGTTGCCAAATGTATCGCTGCACCTAAAACCAAGACAAAAGATCTCGCTTTACAGGTAATATGCTCACATATACTAATTTAATATTGACAAATAGATAAAGCCTTGCTACTCACATAGGAAGTTAATGCTACTATATTAAATGTTATATAACTATAAAATCATAGTTTAATTAGGCACTTCCCCTAACTGTAGACATATAATAATCTTGAAAATGATTAAGTTGAAATTTTCATAGAATATTGTCAAATACATAAATAAAAAGTAAATAGCAGCTTGTTCGCCCCACTGCTGAGCATAGACTTCTTCACTCATAGGAGAGGAGAGAGGGTTTTTTAGAGCATAGGCCCAGCATGTTACTCAACTGTGGGTTGGCAGGCGAAGCACTACTTAAAAAAATGATTTTTTTTTAAATATTCTAACTGCATCTTCCCCCCTTAGAACAATTTTGCTATATTCCTTTTTATGTAATTAACTCTCTCGAATCCTAACATTATATTACAAATAATTAAGAAAAAACAATTTCTTAAATTTACCCTAATTTGAATCAAAACTTGACCTGTAAAGCTAATAAACGTATTAAAAAAAATACATATAAGTAGACAACTTGTCTAATTATACTATAACCTTCAGTTGAATTCTGTTTTATTTGTTGTGCTTAATAGTGTTTTATTAGTCTATCTTATATATTATCTTTGTTTCTTCTATTATGTCTGTTGTATGAATAACTTTATTTTATATATAGTAGTATATGTTATTATATCTTTTCTGTAGTAGTTTTTTTATTATAACTATCTATCTACAAGGTAAGGTTCCATTTCGGAAAAATTGATATCAATGAGGCTAAACATACAAAGAAATATTTTTATTAATATAAAGTCAATAGTGGTAAAGTGATGAGGTAAGTTCATTGAACTATTTACAAACGGCAGTCAATGTGTAGCGTAAATTAGGCAATTCACACGTCTATACTAAATTCAATCAATAAATAAACAACAGACAAGCCGTAGATTCGACTTCCGACATTGTTTGTTTAGAAAATTATATTTTTTAACCAAACCTGCCTGAAACGGGGCTTTTGAAATCCCTCATGTATAAGTTTTAATTTAATAACTTAAGTATTCGAAGAGCTGCTTTCTTTATATTTTTGTAATCTTAAATACATTACAAAGAAACCTTTACTTTTTAAATGTTTATTGCCGACAGCGCAAATCGTTTCAAAATATTGTATAACATCTACATTTCCATTATCAACACGTAAGTTTTAGTCTCTTAGTGATTTTTTTTGTCTCACTCAAACAAACGCGGTACCACGGTAAGAAAAGAGTGAAATAAGTATACGACACTGTTTCTGATTTCGGCCGATATGTACAGCTACTTATAATAATAGATGTGTTACAAGCCGAACCCATAAACCGATCGCGCCTCTCTATCGCTTGTTCCGCGATCTCGCTTGAACGCTCGGCTTAGGCGTAACGTGACAAATGAGTCATGCTTTTTCGTGCGTGTAGCCGAAAACAAACATTACGTTAACACGTCAAAAAAAATCCTTTTGGATCATAGGATTTTATATAGAAAGAAACCAATAAGTATAAGTTAATTTTTACCAGGTTAACGAGCTACTTATGATCAAATGAGATAAGTCAAAGAATAACTTATCAGCAATGAAATCAAATAAATTCAAAATATTTTTATTCAAGCAGGTTCAAAAATACTTTTCAATCTTCAACAAAAAAAAGCATCGTTTTATCTCTGAAGCCTATTTATAGTAAATATGTCTTTAATTTTACTTTTTTTATATTTAGTTTAGGTTTAAAGATCTTTACAATCAAAAGGAAACAAAAAAATAATTAAATACTTGAGAAAATTAATAATACTTAATAGGTGTGATACATATTATAAAAACTAAATATACCTATACGATAATAATAAAACTGTGAGAAGATAAATAACAAATTAGTTGATTAAAGAGTATTTTATTTCTACAGATTACGCTGATGTATATTGAAATTGAAAAACATGAAGTTGTTGAAGAGGAACTTCTTAAGGGCATGGAACAAAAGAATCCTAAGGTCGTAGCTGCCTGTATTACAGCCCTTAATACAGCACTGAAACAGTTTGGGAACAAAGTGATAGCAATCAAACCCATGGTTAAAAAGATACCCATATTACTTGCAGACAGAGACAAAGGTGTAAGGGATGAAATGAAGGCACTCGTAGTTGAAATGCACAGGTGAGTTTTATATGCACTTAAATGTGGCTCTTAATAGATAGATAGAAGATAGAAAATACTTTATTGTACACCACACAGGAAATATTGAACAGAAACAAGGTAAAAGAGAAAAGAAAACAATGTACAAAAAGGCGGCCTTATCGCTACGCAGCGATTTCTACCAGGCTACCTTTGGGTTAGAGATATTGCTTAAATGACTGTCAGCAATAAAAAACGAAACAGCAATCCAGCCGCAGTACCTCCGCTTTTTAATCACTGGTATATTCTAAGATATTCATTTTAATGAATCACTGTTTAAGGCAGTTTTAATAATGTAAAATAAAAGGTGTTTTTTTTACTACTATCTGACCTGACAAACTTAGAATCAATGAATAAAAAAGCTGAATGATAATTGCAGAATGTTTAAATTTACGCCCAGATAAATCTGGATAGACCTATTGAATACCAGATATCTAATGATTTATTCATTAACTTCACATAAAAAATTAATTTGATTTCTTATTAAATTTAATTTATTTGATTTCTAAACGAACGAACATCAAGTTTGACAGGTAGGAAGACTTTTTAAGGGAAAGAGAAATTGTTATTTTTACTATATTCCAATTCATATTTACAAACTTAGTCAAACATATATAAAAAATAAAATAAAAATGTTTTATTCCGATACGAAAATATGTACAAACAAGTTGCAAGAGCTCATGTACTGAGTTTATATATATGTATGTATGTATAAAAAGTATACCTATCATGCCGGTCTTAACTATATTTATCGTTAAACGGTTTTAGCGCTATAGAAACAGTTGTTATTCGTATAATATATAGCGGTAGCAACTTTTTATCCCTGTCTACAATTTTTTTCATCAGTTGCAGGCAGAAGCTAGTAAATCAATACATGTACTCTTTTTGCAGATGGATTGGCGCAGCAGTGGAACCTCATATAGCGCCATTACAAGCAGTAGTGCAACAAGAACTGCGGGATGCCTTCAGTGGTTCAGGAGGAGCTACCCCTTCAAGATACCTGCGTTCACAGCAGAACAGGGTACGGGATACACCGCCTTCGGATGCTGTTGATGGTATGAAATTATCTCTTTTTTTATAATTTGAAAGAATGGAAAAATGTATTCTTTACACACCGTTAAGTACAATTTTTATGTTTAAAGAATAAATTTGTATCGCAGTGTGATTAAGACGAGTGAATGGATGCATTGACAAACCTGACCTAACCAAAAATCAAAATATTCCATATTCAAGTAGGCTCCAAAACCACTTTTGAATCGTCATTGGTCTGTCCATTGGTAATAAATCTACCACCAATTCGGAATGTTGATTCAGCTCCGAAGAAACCTGCAAGAAATTCAACGGTTACTCCTTTAAACATAGTTTTGTACGTTACAATGTGTTTAGCTTTCATGTGCATCTGGAATCAAGTCCAAACATCTTTGTCGCTTAAATAATCTTCAACATTATAATATGCCTTTTGTAATAGGACGTTTTTAACATATTTCTTAAAACTATGTGGAGGCAAACCCAGAAGTGATTCGGGTATCTTATTAAAAATGTGTATGCTCAACCTGACAAATGATTTCTGAACCTTTCACTCTAAAATATGGCATTACAAGTTTGTTTTTATTTCTTGTATTAAAATTGTGTGTTTCGTTCCTTTTTCTGTATAAATGAATATTATCACGGATATAAAAAATGTTATTCAATATATATTGCGACGGTACTGTGAGAATTGATACTTCTTTGAATTTTTCTCTTAAGGAAACGCGAGATCCCAATTGATATATGGCAGGTATTGCTCTTTTTTGTAATATAATAACAGTTTCAATGTTCGCCGCCTTACTAAATTTGCCTACCAAAGTCTTAATATAGGCATCCCAGAGTCTAAGGTTATTCCTAAGAAGCCAGTAGTCCTAACTTTCTTTCATGGACTATCATCTATATGGATGTTTTTACTGACTTCTTTTGCACTTGGTCTTTGCCGAGTTTAATATTAAAACTTGTGACAGGGTACTATTTACATGGTTATAATTTTCTACATTTCTGTCTACTTCAAACAACTAATTCTAAATCATTTATATATATTAAGAACAAAAAAGGGCCAAGTATTGATCCTTGTGGGACACCCATTTTTACAGGTGGTCCTAAAGATTCAACACCGTGAATAAATAATTAAGTGAATGTGAGTGAATGAAAGAAATTGTATAAACGAGACACGGAACACTTTGCTCGTATGATGCTAGCTGGTGATAAAAAAACCTTCTAACGATATAAATATGAAAGCTAAGAACTAACGTCCATAACGACATGAATTAGGAAGTATAATTACCAAAATATGCCCCATTTTAGATCGAACCTGGGATGTTAAATTTGCAGTTGATCGAACGTCATGGGGACGTATACAATTGTGAAGATTAGATTCTAGAAAAAAAGTTAAAAGTGCGTACGTACAAAGTACACATGTCACAAGTGAAACTTCTTTGGCAAACAAATCTTTAAGTCTTGTTTATATTTATACAAATCTAATATTTTAGATTTCCAGACTTAGAGGGAGCGAAAAAGGAAGATATGTTAGGAATTTAATTGACAATAATTCATTGAAATCGCAAATGACGAAAAGTATATAAAAATGCCACTTGTTTTATGGCAATATTTGAAATTATTAATTTTGTAAATAGAATTTATGAAATATTTTTCTTCTATATTTTATGAAAAATAGTATGTTAAAATATTAAATGATATGTTATTTGTAAATATTAAAGCTAACGTAACCTTCAAACAAATGAGCAAAAAAACGCTGCATATCTTCGTGATGCCAATCACGCGTTTCATCCGTAAAAATTTACCCTCTTGCGCCTAAAGAAGTTTCACTTCTAAAAGTTTATGTAAAGTGTACCATTTTAGTATGGTTATACTAGGTCGCGTCTGAAATTCATAGGGGATACGCGGTTGGTGTTTTTGATCACCGATTCACATTAAACTGACGATTAACCAATGGGTGTGGTCGTAAAAAGTGGTAATAAATCAAAAATAAAATTATTTGAGCATGTCTGATTTTAAAGTGGATGTATAACTTCATCTCATGTGTTTGATTTTTCCAATCTAACGGGGATATTAAGGGTTCATATTTATAGTACACTAGCAGACCAGACAAACTTCGTTATGTCAAAAAGATTTGGAATGTGACAGATTTCAGTCTTACGAATGATTTTCGAAATGAAATTACAGCAGTACTAAATATCTATAGCTCTTACATTTTTGTGACCATTCAATTTGGTCTGGTTGTGACTATTCAATTGATTTTGAACTTTGTGCAGCGGTAATAAAGTGCAAATTGACTCTTTGACATTAGGAGCACACCTACGTTGCTTAGGCAAAATTGAGTACTTGTAATTTATTATGAACTTTATTGAATAGCAATAAAGGTCAAATTGACTCTACATTTTAGTTAGAGAACGTTTGTATGGGAAACAGAAAAGGGCTGTTTTTAGGGTTTTCCTTTGTAATTATTCGAACTTTTCTCGCCGTAAAAACTATCCTTGGACTTCAACGAACATTTAAAAAAAAAAGAATTGTCAAAATTGACCCAGGCGTTGCTGAGTTATGCGCTTTCACATTTTGCGATGATTTTTTTTTTATAGTACATTACCGCATGCAAGGTTTGGCCCCATATAGTTTTCTTACTAATGGCAGAGCATTATCTTTCTGGAGTCACTTGTTTCAATTTATTCGGGGTTTTACTCTTCGCATATTTAACTAATATTTGAAATACAGGTGGTGCTGACGACGAAGATGCAGAAACAGGTGGTGGTGATTCCGGAGATATGGATCCCTACGATCTCCTTGATCCAGTGGAGATATTGTCTAAGTTACCCAAAGATTTCTATGACAAACTCGAAGCTAAGAAGTGGCAAGAAAGGAAAGAGGCCCTGGATTCACTTGATAATCTCCTAAAGAATGCACCTAGATTGGAACCAGGGGATTATGCAGATTTAGTCAGAGCTTTGAAGAAGGTAATTAAACCTATTAGTTGTATTCTGTAAATCTATTCTTAGTCACTGTTTAAATTGCTAAAATTGTTTGCCACAGTTAGGTCACATTAATTAGATAATATATATGAACTGTATCTATGTATATATTAACAGACAATTGACGGCCTCGCTGGCGCAATGGTGCGAGTACTCGCCTTGCTAGCAGAGGTCCCGGGTTTGATCCCCGGCAGGACGAATTTAGGAAGTTGAATTTTCTTATTTGTCTGAGTCTGGTCTGGTGGGAGGCTTAGGCCGTGGCTAGTTAGCCACCCTACCAGCAAAGACGTACCGCCAAAACAAAGAGATTTGTGTTCCGGTACGATGCAGTGTAGAAACCGTAAGGGGTACATCGCCTCTTACCAGATTAGCGCGCTTCCATCTTAGACTGTATCATCACTTACCATCAGGTGAGATCATAGTCAAGCACTAAACTGTCAGCAATAAAAAAAATACCCATTATCAGATAAGCATGGGACGATCTTAGTTTGTAAATACTAACTAATTATTTTGATCACAGGCTATCATTATCTTGTTTATAACAACTAGTTAAAGAAAAATATATTTACATAACAACAAAGTCTTATGTTCAATTGACACATGGTATAAGTGAAACCTTTAATAATTTTTACTTTAAGTTTATGTATAGATAACGTCGAAGTATATTGAAAGGGCTAATGCCTGATTTTACTAACATTCCTTAAAGCATTACATAGCTATATTAACAATCTTCTTAAATGTATTTAGCGGATCCCTCGGCTATAAAAATAAGAAACACTGTATAATAATTCCTGTTTCATTTCCTCGCACGTTAAATGTTATGAATTTATACGTTTCTCTTTTTACTGTCGCGTTTCATCAAATTTCAAGATTAAGGGATGAATTGAGAATTAAGGGATGTTTCAATGGCAAAACAACAAAAAAAAAATGACATAAACATATAAAACGGAGTATCCACATTAAATTCAAATTGTTTGTAGCTTTTAAATTGTAAATTTTGTGTGCCATCATATGGCGGACTCTTATGCACTTTATGTTATCTATGTAACCATCAATCGGCATAAATGATTTGATTGATTCAAATCACAATGATGCTAAATAAGTGTTAAAACCTTCATGTGTTACTTTTTGTTCCAGGTGATATCGAAAGATACAAATGTGATGCTGGTGGCACTCGGTGGTAGACTGCTGGGTATGGTGGCCAGTGGTCTCCGTGGGAAGTTCTCGCCGTATGCTGTGGCCTGCGTTCAGGCTATCCTTGAGAAGTTCAAAGAGAAGAAAACCAATGTTGTTGCAGCTTTGAGGGAAGCTATTGACGCTATTTATCCCTGCGTGAGTGCTGGTCCTTGTATCTTTATTTATTAACTAGCAATGCCCCGTAGTTTCACCCGCGTAGATACCGATCTCGGGGCAGTCGAAAGTGGCACTATAGATTTGTTTTTGTAAGAAGTTAGAAAAACTTAGTTCACTTAGTTTTTTAATTATTTCCTCTAGAATATAAGATATACACATTCATTCAACAATCTAAGTAATATACAGATTTTGCTTTACAAAGAATATTTATCTAACTAATGCATTTTTCAATTCGTAACATCATTTACGTACAACGTTCGACATTAGTCAGTTTATAAATGCCCTATAGAGCATTTATAAACTGATTAATGTCGGACGTTGAAAGATTTTATTAAAGTGGTCCAGTAACTTTTAGCTTGATTGTTATCTCTTCTTATTCGTTACGCTCTTGACAGAGCGGTCGTGAAGTAACGTTGACTGTTATAAATTGTTAAAAATAAAACAAAAATGCAAACCTTTCGTCTATTAATATTTTATTATTTGTAATGCTGTTCATCAATTATACCCCATTGTAAAACTTCCCACTAGAAAAGACTAGACGATTTCTGGACTAGCACATGCAGACCTTTTACTAATCTATATATATATATATAAATAATTTTTTTTTCTTTGTTATCGATAAATTTGAAAACTACTGGACCGATCGGCATGAGACCATGACCATTCGACGCGGAATTAATTGTAGAAGGTTTAAGGCTATTCATTTTTTGAATTCCATCAACCCTTTACCATTTTTTTTCAAAATTTATGCGGACAGTCATTTGTTCCTGCTTAGAAAACAATTATTATATATATATAAGCCACTTTTTTTTTGTTATCGATAAACTTAAAAACTACTGGACCGATCGGCTAAAGTTCATAATAAATTACGAGTACTCACTGTTGTCTAAGCAAGAGTCAATTTGCACGTTATTACCGCTACTCAAAGTTCAAAATCAATGAAGTAGTCACAAAATGTAAGAGATAGATCATTAGTACTATTGACAGAACGAAGTAAGACGAATAAAATAAAATAAAAAGTCTGTCGGGTCTGCTAGTATTATTATAAAGATCTCTGTATAATATATAGTAATCTAATAAATATAATAACAGTGATCTCTAACACTATGTAACGTTCTTTCACCATGCCCTATTAAGGGTTAAGTGGTTGGGAAACATAATAAATTTATCGTACTGTCAACAAAGCGTTAATACCATTACGGCAACGAGATTATTGCGCTATCTCTTGTACAATATTGACAACAAGATTTACAAGTGTTATGAGAAACCGGTATCCCATTAGGACAATCAGTGAATCTCATTATGCATGGTATTTACTCGACATGCGTGACCTAGACCTAGAGAAATTAACGTTAATTTTTAGATAGCAATTACTGAGTTCTTGAAAAGGTGTTCACTTTTACGTAATTTCGTTGGAAAGAATGCAGGGGGAAAAAATTAATATTATAGATACAGAAAAAAGTTAAAAGTGCATGCGTACAAAGTACAAATGTCAGAAGTGAAACTTTTTTGGCAAACCGATTTCAAGTCTTGTTTATATTTACACAAATGGCAAGTTAAAATGCCACATGTTATTTGTAAATGAAAAAACTACTTAACTTTAAAACAAATTAGTATGAAAACCGCTGCACATTTTCGTGACGCTAATCACGCATTTCATCCGTAAAAAATTTACCCTCATGCGCCTCAAGAAGTTAAACGTGAATAAATTATATGTAACGTGTTACACGGCGTTGATAATCACGTTTTACAGAAATACTTCTATAACACGTTTTCATATTTATATCAAATTTTCCCCAAAGTTAACACTCGTACCAACTCACTAGCGACGCCGCCAAAGTCTTGTATTGGACATATTTGTCATTTACATGCTTTTATATGAGTTTATTACAACGGCAATCGAATTGGTAGCGAGGTCAGTACGCCAATATCAATACGCCATTGATGCTTTCAAAATTGAGTGACATTGTGGATTATAATTTCATTGGAAATTAGCATAATCTTTTATATATTTTAAATATATAAGAGATATCCAGGTATCTATTGACTCATCACGATATCTCTGAAACCATAAGGCATAGAGAGTTGAAATTTGGTAGTAATATTCCTTTTGCCGAGTAGAGGTCACCTAAGAACGGATATTGCGAAATTCCACCCGCAAGGCGGGTTACGGGGGTGTTCATTAAAAAAAATCTAATATTAACATTTTAAAAAAATCATACTTCATATTTACAAACTATATCTTTTATGGTATGTAAAACTTCGTCAGAATTTTATTTATACATATAATGGAATATATCAAAACTAAATTTCAGTAAGTTTCACCCTTAAAGGCCAGTGCAAGTATATATTTCATTTGTAAAACAATTTGTCTAAATTAATGAAAACGCCACAATAAAACATTCTACGCAGACGAAGTCGTGGGTTCAGCTAGTATAAAATGTATCGCCGCTTTGGAAGATTAGTAATACAACTCAAAAAGTTGATTTTACCAAAGAAATGATTAAAATGAATCCATAACATTTGGATTGGTGCTTAGTTACATTTTTGAAAATTGTACGTCCAAACCACCCACATGTGCTCGTACACACAATTATAGTGTATATTTTGAATCGTACCATGTTTAAACTAATAATATATATTTCAGACAAACCTGGAAGCGATAAGTGAAGATATGTTGGCAGCATTTGATAATAAGAACCCCTCAATTAAAGCAGAGAGTGCCATTTTCTTGGCTCGTGCACTGTGTGTAACGCAACCGGCTGCATTTAACAAGAAACTCGTCAAGGCATATGTGGGTGGACTTTTAAAGCTACTAGAAAGTGCCGGTTAGTATTTATCTATAATTTCTTCTATTATCCACACTCTACCTATATATCGATAGCCCCATACGTTAAGAGTCAACTTGTGAACTTGTGCATTGTCTTTCCTAATCATAATGCTTAAAACACATGTCATTAGTACAAAATGTAGTACGGTAATAAATAATTTGTCTTTGAAACTCCTACAAACTTATGATTCCATTTTTGACATTTTATCTGTAGTCAATTATTATTTTTTTGTAGTGAAACTTCTTTAGGTGCATGTGGGTAAAATTTTTATGAAATAAATGCGTAATTAGCGTCATGAAGTTGTGCAGCGTTTTTTATGTCAATTCGTTTGTAGGTTAGGTAGTTTCAAAGTTAACAAATAACATGTGTCTTTTTTAATTGCCACTCGTCATTTAGTAATTGAATTTACGATTTTTCATAAAATATGAAATAAAAATATTTCAAAAGTTCTCTTTTCTAAATTTTTAAATTCAAAAACAAAATTTAACAAAAACACGCAACATTTTTATTCACAATTCGTAATTTGAGATTTCAAAAAATTATATGTATTAATTTTCGAAATTCAATATTTTAATTACAATTAAATTCATTAAATACCTAACATATGTTCCTTTTTCCCTCCCTATAAGTGTCGGAAATCTAAAGTTTTAAATTTGGTTAAATATAAACAAGACTAAAAAATTGGTTTGCCAAAGAAGTATCACTTCTGACATATGTACTTTGTACGCATGCACTTTAATTTTTTTTATCCAATCAAGTTTAAATAGATATATATTTTTTTAATAAAATTAATTATAGTCGTAATTACGAAACATTGTAGGCACCTCTGTACCTATTGAAAGTTGGCAGAAAAATGTTCAATTTTTTTCTTTTCTATGTAAAGATTTTAATATTATAGTAAAATTAATTTTGAGGCCAGGTCAGGGTGTAACAGAAACATTTTAAATTAATTCAAATGGAGTGACATAGTTAACTGGTTATTGTTATATCCTTAGACCCATCAGTGAGAGATGCAGCAGCCGAAGCCCTGGGTACTGCAACAAAATTAGTTGGAGAAAAGAACATTGCCCCACACATTGGGAAACTGGATAACTTAAAGGAACAGAAAATAAAAGAGTTTGCTGATAAGGTATATCCTTTTTTTAATTGAATATTTTAGGCGCGCTGTGCACATTGACAGTATTGAAAGAGACTGAGTCGTCATGCTCGACTATATAATGCACGTTCGGGAAAAGTTGTTTTCGTAAAGTGAGCGAAAGATTAATAATGAATGTATGTCATAAACAGTACTTTACCCACTATTATAAATAATAATAATAAAATAACTGGCAGCCAATTATCGTCGCACTGCTGGGCACAGTGATTGGCAGACATAGTTCACTAGTGTACTCTCTATTCCTTCACTCTCATAGTCCGCTGTGATGGGAATCCGACACGACCGGAAAGAGATCAGGTGCAGGACCGACGGCTTAACGTTGTCTCCGTGGTACGGGGGTGGAGCACACCGCAAACTTCCCAACTTCGAAAAATATTGAGATGATCTTAAGAAAAAACTCAATATCGATTTTTTGAATGGGCCCGACCCGGAACTCGAACCTAGGACCTCAGGTCTGTAGTCGGACATGTTAACCACTAAACCAACGTGGCAATCAGACTAATGAGACAATTATAATTCAATCATTCAGTTATATGATTTACTTTATGGATATCAAAATCAGAAAAAAATTCTTTACATACAGGCCTTATTGTGAATATAGAGTCTAAAAACGACGACATACCAGCTCTGGTTTATCATAATCAAGAATGGCAATTATAAATGAAAGCGAGACTCATGGAATTTGTACTTCTTTACTTAAAAGTTAATTAACACTAGAGTAATAAATTAATCACTGTAAATTTTAATGTTTTATCAAAACATACATATTTAACAGTAAATCCTAAATAAAATCATTAATTGATGATTGATGGTTTATGACAAAGTGATTTTAAAATTATAAAGCACTCAAAATTTTTCCAATAAATAAAACTACACGATCAAGTCGAAAATTGGGGGTCTACTTGAAGTGAGCGTAAACCTGTGTTATTATTTTAGGCTGAGATCAAAGTAAAAGTATCTGCTCCGAAGAAAGAAAGTAAGCCAAAGTCTGCAACCCAGGCAGCAGGCAAAGGTGATGCTAAGACGGCCGGCTCCTCACAACCGAAACCAGTGAAAAGACCAACCACTGGTTAGTAAAATACACAATTTAAATACTACAGCAACGCGATCGCTTGCCTTAGTTAGTAAAACTTAGTTTTGTATCCCATTTTTTGTTATCGTTATTACGGTATTATTTGAATAATTAAGGCTTAAAATCTATACATATATGGACGTAAGAAATCGTATTTGCCAAAATATTCTCTAAAACCGATGGTGTGTCTCTGCTTTAACATTTTGCTGACCGTAACTGAAAGCAATAAAGCTAATTTAATTTTGCTGTAAGCAAGAAAAATATTTAAAAGTACAATTTCTTGGTAACATGTAGTCTTACAATAGGATAGATAAAGGTAAAGTTTTCCTTACATTGCTTTTATGATACTAATAAATAATTATAGAGAAAACTGGCTCTTCTAATACTCCATTGTTAAATTAAAACTGAAAAATGGGGGATTTCAAATGCCGGCTAGGTTAAGAACGAATTTTCCTATGCTCCCAAGAGCTCAGGAACTGTAATCGTTTTTGAAGTGAAACTTCTTTAGGCGCGTGAGAGTAATATTTTAAGCATGAAACGCGTGATTAGCGTCACGAAGATGTGCAACGTTTTTTATGCTAATTCGTTTGAAGGTTAGGTAGTTTAATATTTACAAACAACGTGGCATTTTAATTTGCTACTCGTCTTTAATAACTTAATATACTATTTTTCATAAAGTATAAAATAAAAATATTTAATAGTCTCTTCTAAATTTCTAATGTTGACAAAAAACACGGGTCATTTTTATTTACAATACGTCATTTGAGATTTCAATAAATTACTTGTATTAATTTTTGAAGCTTTTAATATCTTAATGCCAGTTAAATTCATGAAATTCTTAGTATATCCTTCTTTTTCTCTCCTTCTAAGTCTCGGAAATATAAAGTTTTATATTTAAAAATTAATTTTCCAAAGAAGTTTCACTTCTGACATGTGTACTTTGTAGGCATGCGCTTTTAATTTGTATATTCAAATTGCAGCGGCAAAGAAACCAGCAGCGGGTGGTAAGAAAACCACAGCGCGAGCACAACCTAGTCCCCCACGAGAGCAAGAATTGTCTTCTGAAGAGGTAGATGCTAGAGCTGAGCAGTTGTTCCCTGGGGATGTTCTCAATGGTGAGTTGATCATATGTGGCTGCTGTAATAGAATAGTGCCACAATTCAAAAAAGCTAATTATATAACAGACCTGTTTGAAAATTAAACACAATTTTTGAGCACTAGTATATATTAAAATTTGTGTAAAAATTTTTGAAAGTTTAAAAAATTTGCTACTAAAACGCTGTATAGTCCATAAAATTCCTTAATTAAGTTCCCACTTTTATTAATAATTAAAGAAATATTTAGTTATCACATGTATCACCTCTATAAGTAAAATACATGAGAAAGTTAATATTACAATATTAATTTTCTCGTGTATTTTACTTGTTAATTTCTCATGAAGTGATATTTTTCTTCTTTTGAGAATTAAGGTTTTTAAACCTAAAACCTTATATTACCTATTATTTAGAACGACAATAGATTATAATTAATTTAAAAAAATGAGATATTTTAGTTCATATTTTTAACCAACTTCAAAAAAAGGAGGAGGCTATTAATTCCGCCGCCGACTCCAAACATAATTATAATTGTAACACCATCATATTATCGTTCATTTCATTTTACTTAGGAGAAGTCTAAAAAAGAATACGCATTTCTTTTTTTACTTATTGGAGCGTATTACATTGGTTGGATTATTTGTTTTAAGGACGGTTCTTTTTTGTAATTTTTTTTATTTATTATGCTACAGATTAAGAAAATCACAGAATCTGTAAAATCGCTAATTTTTATGTTCTATTTGTCTACTGCAAATATTAAACTACATTTATATTAAACTTCAAACATACAATCTTTTTGTGTATGTATATGTTATGTGTAATTATACTATTTTGTTATTAACACCACCTATCTTACTTTTTATGTTTTTTTAACACCAAGGTAAAAAAGGGTTGTCTGGAAGAGATCGCTTATGAGCGATAAGACCGCCCAAATTCGGTGAAATTGGGCGGTCATATACTGATTAATTGTACATTTCATTGTGTCTAATAAAGCATATTATCTATCTACCATTTAATGATTAGGTCTAGGCGACGGCAATTGGAAGAACCGTTTGACGTCAGTCCAGTCCTTCCACTCAACAGTCCAGGGCCTTACAACTGCAGATACAAGCGCACAGGTGTTATATAGGGTGCTTAACAAGAAGCCCGGGCTGAAAGACACCAACGTGCAAGTCCTAAAAGCCAGGCTTGAGGCCTGCAAATATATTACTGAGAACTTCCCTGTATCCACGTGAGTAATAAGTTAGCTACAGTAAAGTAATTATTTTTTAAATCATAGCTAAATTAACTATTCCTCCAAGTGGCCGTGTACTATGCTAACGAAAGAAAGAAAGAAAATAACTTTATTTGGCGCATAGGTACAATTATATAATATATACATGTATGAGAAACATCCATTGAATCATTGCACTACATTGAAACCACAACTATTGGTTTAAACGTTGTGGAACTCCAACCCTGCCCCGAAAAGGCAGAACAGCTCGGTATTGCTGCTGTGTGTCAGGATTCTGGCACGCATGCCAGAATCAGCACAGATTCTCAGCTGCAACCCTATAGACTAGTCTAACGTCACGGGCAGAGCATCAGCCGGTTAATTAGTTACTATTAAACAACAAAAAATATAAAATCAAATCTTAATCTAAATTACTAACTACATTATTAAAGTTGGCAGAGAATAGATTTACGTAAGAGTATCAAAACGGTCAAATTATAATAATGTTAAAAGTAAATATTATCAATTATTAAAATATTAAATATTAAATCCGTGCATCGCGTTGACACCAGTCCTATGCTAAACTTAACATATATAAAGGATTTGTGTTTAACAATTTCAAGACAATCATGAATAGTTACAAGATTTAGGTGATAAGTAAGTAAATTTAGCCTGTAGTGGTTATAGATAGAATTTTTTTTGCATATATACATCCAAATAGTTATACATTGTTATATAGAAGACGTGACGCAACCCTCGTAACATTAGACTACATTTCCGATACGAAAGTATTGAAAATAAGAATTGTCTAGTAAAAGATAGGAATATCACCATTAACAAAATGATCCGCCATTTATTGTATGAATTTGTTACAAAAAAGTGATAAATGAAGAACAGCTCGACCGATTTTGTGCAAACTTCACTTAAACCATCTATTAAATAGTCCAAACAAAGCCTAAAAATTTGTTTTGGATAGGTGAGCCCGTTCTTGAGTTATGAAATTACAACGAAAAGTGGCATTGATTTTTATATTTATATAGATTTCCACATTAAGTATTTATTTTGAAGTTGTTTCAAAAGTAAAAGAAGAAAAAAATTTCACCTTAAATAATTCAGTGGACCATTATAATCGAAGATTCTTATCTGTGTTACAATGAAGTTTGGTTTTGATAATTTAAAATGATTACAGAACTGCAGCCGATTTCGTTCTGCAAGATGTAGTAACGAAACTTGGAGAAAGCTCATGCTCAACAATCTCAGCTGATTGTCTAACGTCCTTGGCCGAAGGTTGTGGTCTGGAGCATGTGTTGAACGAGGGTCTCACCTTCGCTATGGACTCGCAGAAGAATCCAAAAGTGCAAGCTGAAATGTTCAACTGGATGTCAAATGCTATTAAGGAGTTTGGTTTCACGTAAGTATTACTTGTTTTCATGAAAAAAAAAGCAAATAAAAATAAATACATGTAATTTTTGGTATATTAAGGGTACAATACAATTTAATCTAATTCAATTTTACTGGTTGTCTGAGACAGGTTTTTTTTTTATTTAAAAGGTTTCTGGCCGATCTGCTAACTATTGTTCTAAGGATATAAAGTTTCATCTGTTTTACAGAATGAATGTGAAAACAATAGTAGTGCACGCCAAGAAAGCTCTCGCAGCCACAAATCCCAATGTAAGGACATCAACTGTTAATTTTCTGGGTTTACTTTCACTGTATGTTGGACCATCACTACTCAATCACTTTGACAGTGAAAAGCCTGCAACAAAACAACTGATTAGTTTAGAGATGGATAAATATGCCAACAGCACACCACCAACGCCCACAAGACAGATGGGAAGAGTTAGTAAGGTAAGATATTAATTATTGTATCAATTGATTTTTTTCTCTTTAAGCGTCCTTTTTAGATCACAATATAGTGTAGTAGTGTTACAGGATCACAATTGATTTTATATTTCGTTAAATGTTCGCTGTTCGGTAAATAACTACAAGATTCACTCACTCACTCATTCACTCGCTAGTTTCTACTCTCGTTTACTTCGAGTTTTGTAGCTTCGGAACCTGTAAATTAATTTGCTCCTAAAACAGCTTATATATACAACAGTTGCGGCTGACAATCGTGCGATATTCAATGAGCAACCGTCTTAACGAGCTGTCTCTTTCTTCATTATATATCTCTATCTATCTCTTTTACATATAATAATAATTATTATTTATTTCAGATGACAAAGATCCATAGAGTGTTAGTAAAAATTAATTAATTAATATTAAACTCAAAATACCACAAAACAAATATATCTTTCTCTAATCTAATAAGAATCAGTGGTAATTCTTCAAAAATTAATACAAAGCAAACGAAAATCTCCTCATTGCCTCATCGGTCTAGTGGTTAGCATGTTTGACTACAGACATGAGGTCGTCCTGGGTTCGAGTCCCGGGTCGGGCCAATTCAAAAATCAATATTGAGTTTTCTATTAAGATTTTCTCAATATTTGCCCGAAGTTGGGAAGTTTGCGGTGTGCTCCACCCCCGTGCCTCGGAGAGCACGTTAAGCCGTCGGTCCCGTCACACCGGATTATGAGAGTGAAGGAATAAAGAGTGCACTTATGTACTATGCCTGCCAATCCGCAGTGGAGCAGCGTGGTGGGTCTACACTCTAAAAACCCTCTCTCGTGCGAGTGAGGAGGCCTGTGCCCAGCAGTGGGACGTTAATGGGCTGCTACTTACCATTTTTTAAACGAAAATCTACTAAATATAAACTTAATCTAGTAAAAGTCGGTAAAACGCTTAGTTGATAAAGTCTCATCTCTGGTTACAGATCTCTCTTTTCTTACAGTAATGAAATAATTAAAGTAAAACAATATTGCGATAATAATGCCAACCAATACTGATCTTTTTGATTTTTAGTTAAACCGATATAGTTTTGGAATTTTCTTTTCCAATACTACAGATGTAACTTGGAGTTTTCATTCTGCTAAATAGGCTACACGTACTTTACTATAGTTTTCGTGGTATATAGGTTTTAGGTTTCCTCGCAATATTTTCAGTCTCCTAAAAGCATTATAACACACAGGCGACATGGTACTATCACGATGATTTTAGCAAGAATCCACACGTCCCTGATTTGTCCCTCGTTTCAAATTTTTTAGTCAGCAAGTAAAGCATCAGTAGGCGATGATTTGGAAGAGCCCTACGAAGAAGCCATAGATGAAGAACCCGCAGTAGTCGAAGATTCCAGGCCCCGCACTGACATCGCACCACTCATCACTGACTCGTTGGTTGCAGAATTTAACGATAAAAATTGGAAGGTGAGTAGTACTATGCTTTTTTGTTGTTGTTGCTGACAAGTTAGCACTTGGCCGTGTTCATACCTGTAATGATACAGTTTGAGCGCGCTATTCTGGTAAAAGGTAATGTAGCTCTTAATATTTGAAAAATATATTATTTACGGGTACATGCCACGATAATGTTTTTTGTGGATTTGTCGATATTTCGGCACAATTGCGCGCCGCAGGGTTTTGCCCCTCTGCAACTCCAAGCCACTGCACTCTCGTCGCAACCACGGCCCATGCAATTGTGCCGAAATATCGACAAATCCACAAAAAACATTATCGTGGTATGTACCCGTAAATAACATATTCTTGAAATATGTCGATAAACCACGAAAGTTTCAGTTTAAATTTTTTAGCTGTTAATAGTTTCTACAAAGCATTCTCCCGGAATACAAATCTCTTTGTTTGGCGGTAAGTCCAAAACTAGTCTAGGCCATCACTCCCCACTAAATAGGATTATGAGGTCATATAGCGAACTTGTCAGAAAAATAATGAAATAGATTTTATTCGTGTTTACATTAATAGTAATATAGGGGGAGCGAATTCCATAAATCCGTAGCTTGAAATTTGAAATATTTAAAATAATTTGGATCTGATTTTTTAAAATATGTACCCACACAATAAAACATCTACTTGTTAACTATGTCTTAAATCTTTTTGCAGTTCCTATAATTAGTCGTTAATGTACTTAGAATGTTCTGTTAGTCTAGTTATAATAAAATACTTTTTTATTCATAGACTCAATTTGAAACACATTCACTATTTTGATTTATATATACTATATTTGATTGATGATAAATAAATAATTAAATTAAAATTCACTTAAACTTGTAGTTGATGACACTACAAGTGATGTACAGTTTTTTCAAATATTAATTCTTTAATAAATAATTTTATTTATCTTATAATTTTACAGCACCATCTATTGAAAGATCATGTAAAAGATATAAACGTTTTTCTTATTTGATGAGTATAAATAATGTTGGATAGCAGAAGAATTGTTTTTAATACTATTTATTTTATCTTTTCTTAATTCAGGTGCGTAACGAAGCTCTGGACAAAGTAAAGGCCATAATAACAAACTCATCTCCAATAAAGGCTTCGCTTGGTGAACTGCCAGCAGCACTGACAGCCCGTCTGTTTGATTCTAACTCCAAATTGGCTCAAAGTGCAATACAGATTTGTGAATTACTTGCCACAGCACTTGGACCGAAGTGTAAACAGCATGTTAGGACTTTCTTCCCACCATTTTTTCAAGGTAATCTTTTATTATACAAATGGAACTTAAGATGGCGTGTCCTCTTCCATTACGTTACTTTATCTTATATTGTATTTAGGAAAACAAGCGTGAAATATTCCGACAAAGTCCATAAAATGTTACAATTGCGATCAGAAATTCAGAAATAAATAAAAAAGTGCATACACGTCAAAAATGAAACTTCTGGGGCACGCTAATTTTTAAGTCTTGTTAGGAATTTAATCAATTTAATTTCCATCAAATATTAAAAGTGTCGAATATAAATAATTTATATAAAGAAGTTTGCACATATTCGTGACGTTAATCACGCGTTTCATCCTTAAAAAAAAATCCAACAAAAATATATAAATAAATACCCAACTGAGTTTGTTGTGGCCTCTTCTCGGGACAGGGCGCGAAGGCACCCCTACATAACTTTAATTGTTCTCTGATACCATCATCTATCTTCGACCACTAGAAAAATGAGACATTAATATTTTCACAGCATTCGGTGACAGTAAGCAGTGGATTCGAGCAGCAGCCGTATCTTGTGTTGAAGCATGGTGTAAAGAAGTAGGTCCACAAGCTGCCTTTGAAGGTGAAATGGTATTCGATGCCTTGAAAGCGGGATCTCCTGTATTGCGAGCATCACTGTTTCAATGGATAGCTGAAAAACTTCCAATAAGTAAGATATTTGTTTACTTACTAGCTGATCCACCCAACATCAAATCAAATCAAATTTATTTCCATTTCTCCTGCAGATAGCTTTCATATAACATGAGTCACTGGCTCCTTAACTTAACTTAACTAGATTTAACTATGTCTCAGAAGCTAGGAATATCGTAGGTCTATAAATATGCACAATTTTTGAATTGATTAATGAAACTGATGGGAAAATATGGGACGTGCAAGCGGGATTTAGAAGAGGAATGGGATGTACGGATCAGGTCTTTTCTTTACGGTGCATAACTGAAAAATGTTTGGCTAAACACCAAAAAGTTTATTGCGCGTTCGTAGATTTAGAAAAGGCCTATGATCGAGTGGTGAGGAATGAGCTGTGGTCAACGTTATCTACGTATGGGGTGAGCGGTTGTCTGATCCAAGCATTGAAGTCTCTCTATGAGGGTTCTAGTGCCTGTGTCAGAATAAACGGAGCGTACACGGAGTGGTTTCCTGTCGAAAGAGGTGTTCGACAGGGATGTGTTGCGTCACCATGGCTGTTCAACCTTTTCATGGATAAATGTTTGACAGATTTAAAAGAAAGTATGTATGGGTTAAGAATGAATGAATTACTCATCAAATGTTTACTCTACGCTGATGATCAAGTAATACTTGCGTCATCCGCTAACGAGCTTCAGGAGATGCTAAATATTATGAATGAAGCTTTGAAAGGGAAAGGAATGAAAGTGAATGTAAACAAAACGAAAGTTATGCTTTTTGAACGAGATGAATCTATGATGAATGGCAATATTTTGATAGATGGGGAACAAGTGGAAGAGGTGAAAGAATTTGTATACTTGGGATCTAAATTTACAAAAGATGGAACATGTGAAAGTGATATCGAAAGGAGAGTGAATGCAGGGAATATGGTAAATGGTGCTCTGCATGCTTTTATGAATAGCCAGATGGTGTCTCAAAGGGCTAGACTGGCAGTGCATGCTGGAGTGTTGGTGCCAACACTTATGTATGGTAGTGAAAGTTGGGTATGGCAGAAGAATCACAAAAGTAAAATAAATGCGGTAGAGATGAGAGCGTTGAGAAGCATGAGTGGATTAAAACTGAGTGACAGAGTAAGAAATAGTGTGATAAGAGAACGTTGTGGTATAAAAGAAGACGTAGTGACTAAAATTGAGAAAGGTATGCTTAGATGGTTTGGGCATGTAGAGAGAATGAATGAAAGGAGACTGACAAAAAGGATTTATGAGTCAAGAGTGAATGCGAAAGTTGGAAGGGGAAGACCAAGGCGAACGTTCCTGGACCAAATCCAGGACATTTTAAATAACGGCCAGGTCAAGAGTACTCTAAACCGACGAACTTGTATGAAAGGTTTAATGAGAATGAAAGAAGCGAAGGAGATATGCAAGGATCGTGGCAAGTGGAAGGATGTTGTCTCTGCCTACCCCTATGGGAATGAGGCGTGATGCTATGTATGTATGTATGTATGTAATATGCACAAAATATTTCCTGAAACTCGGTCAAGGCATTTCGGAGGAGTTTAATAACAATAACCTTTCCATGCCTTTTTTTTAATATATTACATTTAATAACACACTGTCATATTTCAGTTGTCATGTTATAAGAACTATGTTGGGAGCTTATAGGCAAAACATTTGTTTAAAATAAAAAGCAAGCATAGTCTAAGTAATCTTTCAAATTACAGTAATATGTTTCAATGCATATTCTTTTAACAAATGATTTGAATTTATTAAGGACATCTCTGGGAACTTTTTCTGGGAGTTTATCATAGAAACATATACAGTTAATGATTTAAGTAATTTTTGTTTGAAAATATGAAAAATGTAACACTTCTAATAATCAAGTCACTGCATTAAAACTTATTGATGAGTAATTTCAAATCTAGGCTAGGTTAAATTATTATTCCTGTATTTATTTATTCTTTATCGTACATATAGTGAAGAAACACCAGAGAGTTGCCTGAAAAGCAAACAATTTCATAAAAAATTGCATGTAGCTTTTAATTTTTAAAGCATTTTATAGTTGTATTGAGAATTTTTTTCAAACTTAAGTTTTATATACAAATTCAACACGTTTTCAAGGTTGTTTCAACTATTCTAAATTATTTGTGTAAGTTCATATACTTATAAGTTTTGTATAACATTTATCTTGTTAATTTGTTCTAATATGTAGAGGTTTTTTAATTGTTAGTTTTATTACATTGTATTGCACGTAATTTGAAAGATAAGATTTGCTATTGTTTTGTTTTCCAGTTCCGCTGAAAGCTTTCCCACGTGAAGAACTATCTATGTGCGTGTCAATATTGTTTGCATGTTTGGAGGATCGCGCGGCCGACGTGCGAAAGGCCTCTGCGGATTGCGTGTTACCTTTTATGTTGCACCTCGGCTATGAGTCTATGCACAAACAGATGGACAAATTAAAGGTATCGTATTGGCTATTGAACTCTTCATTTTATGTATATTAATTGCACTTATGTAATTTAGTTTAAACTCAATATAATGTCATTCATCCGAATTAAAACAATTTATGGAATAAGTCTTTAAAAGCTTGATTTACTTTGTTTTATTTTATTACTGACAATATAAGCGCTTGGCAGTGATCATACCTGATGGTAAATGATTACACAGTGTAAGAATGAAGCTCGCTGGGAATCTGGTAAGAGACAATCTACCTCTTATGGTTTCGGCACAACATTGTACCAGAATACATATATCTGGTGGTACCTTTTTGTTGGTAGGGTTGTAACTAGCCACGGCTAAAGTCTCCCACCAATCCAGACTGAGAAAAATTAGAAAATACAATTTCCTTATTCAAACTAACAGGGATCGAACCCGGGACCTCTTGCCTCCAAAGAAGGTACTCTCAATTGCGCCAGACTCCCGGTTGGAAAAATTTCTTCTTCTTCCGGAATGCGTGAAAGCATTTCCCAGCGATTAAAAAAAAGGAGTGAAAACTACTATAAGGCAAAATTAATAATATGAACACAACTATTTTTTTAGTTCTACATTCATATAGTAATAGCGTTTACAATATGTAATTGTATTTGTGTATAAATTATTGTCAGAGATATGAAATGATATAATGTATTAAAATATAGAAGTCGACAGTAAAATATATCAGATCCATTGGCTATAATTCTATCGGTTCCTTAGATCCACATAGCCGAAAGTGACGACTTAGTCTCATTCCATATCCACAAAATAAAGGATAGAACTTCATTTCACATTTCACAAAGCAACCTCTTTACCAAAATTTATCGAATTTTCGCATTTGTAATGTCAGTATAGACTTTAGACATATTTACATATTGTTACATATTGTTGCTAATATTCCAATGGAAAAAAATACTACTAGTTAAGTTTTTTTAAATAATCTTTATTTATTTGTCTAGCCTGGCTCCAAGTCGGTGGTTCAAGCAGCCTTAGACAAAGCACGTCCAAACCTCCCAGTTCAACCGCTGCCATCAAAAGGAAAGAAAGATGAACCTAAAGGGGTGAAATCAGCTGGTGCATTGAAAAAAGAAGCTGAGAAAAAAGGAGGACAATCTGCAAAGTCAAAGGTAATTTTCTTATTAACTATATATACTTATAATATATATATCTCACAAAACTTGTTTCTATCTCTAAATATATATATTTTTCATAGGTTTTCTAATTTGCTCCAAATTGTGGCAAAGATGGTTTAGGCCAAAAATTCAAACTAGTGACCTTATAGTAATCGTGGAAGAAGTGCGGCTTACCCCAAACTTTCTCAGAATCGGTAACAACGCGGGTTACACCAAACTCAAAAATTCTTTAATTTAGTAGACAAGCAGGCAGCACTCTTGAATCGACATATATAGTTTTTCCACATATTTTTTTCCAATGAAATAATAAAGACCAACTTGCATTATAAAGTTGCAACACCTCGAGAAACACTACGCTTGTTTAAACTAATATTATAAAGAGGAAAAATTTGTGTCTTTGGCTGTAAGTATGTATGTTTATAACGTTTTAACACAAACACTATTGAACCGATTTGAAAATATTTTAGGTTAGGGCGCGGAGTTACAATGATAACTCACTGCATTCTTAACGCGATCAAACTGTAGTAGACTTTCAACTGCCATGAGATCGGTATCTACGCGGGTGAAACCGCGGCGCTTTGATAGTTATTTATATGGACGGTAATCCCAAAAATTATAACTTGTTTGAGTTAGATCTGTTGCAAGTTGATTTTAACGAAATGAATGTATGAAAATGTTACTTTTACAGGTTGTTAAGCCATCCACCGCCACAAGTCGAGGGAAGAAGGAAGACGAAGACTGCACGCCTTTATTACCCAACAATAACGCAAAGAACCAGCGTATCGTCGATGATCAGAAACTTAAAGGTATAATTTGATCATTGATGTGTGATGAGAAGGAGTTTTTAGCACATTATTTATTACGGGGATTCGATATAGCTTGTTTTCCCGATTTAGCATAGATTCATAAAATGGCAAACGTCATTATCATAAAATAATATAAAATGTTGTAAATACGTAAAAATAGTGATATTAACTTATACGCGTACTTTGTTTCTGTTACCGAGATTTAATATTTTCAAATGAAAATAATTACTCGTCTTTTAAAAAAAATTTCCAATACAAAAAAAATTATTGAAGTAAATTGTCAAATATAGTTTTTATTAGATGGTTTTGGCGAACGAATTAGAATCAGGATACCAAATGCATTATATATAATGATTCATTTGGTACATTATATATATTGTACCAAATGAATCTGCATAATAAAGTTACGCAGATTCATTTGGTATCCTGTTCTGAGAAGTATGCACATTAAACTCAGTTTAGTTTCTTTTTTTTTACAAACATTAATTATAATTTTAATCTATATATCGAGTTTTCACAAAGAAAATATTTTCACAAAGTCAAAAACTAAACTAAACTTTTATTGCTGTTTACCAACAAAATTTCAGTGTTGGTTGACTTCAGCGGCAATATCCTAAGGTTTTATTAGAACAATATTTGCTTTCCAGAAAAATTTAAATTTTTTTTTGTTACAACACCACTGACCCTGACTATATTATTTTCAGTGCTCAAATGGAACTTTACAACACCTCGTGAAGAGTTCTTTGAGCTTCTTAAAGAGCAGATGAACAGTGCTGGACTGAACAAGCAATTAGTAGCTAATATGTTCCATGCCGATTTCCGGTGAGCATCTAGGTTCCGTCAATTTTTCCGTCCGTGTAATTATACTGTAAAATTTTCACAGTGGCACTAAAAGGTGTTTTTGGCTTAATTAATTTTTAAAAAAGGGACTTTAAATATTTTATTTGACACTCGTATTGATTCATCGACTTGACGTTTTTAAAATAATACTTGCTGAATGCAATTTTCTTTTATAGGTATCACTTAAAAGCTATCGAAGCATTATCAGATGATCTGCACGAGAACGGCTCAGCTCTGATGGCGAATCTGGATCTAGTCCTCAAGTGGCTAACCTTAAGGTTCTTTGATACGAACCCGTCGGTTATACTAAAAGGATTAGAGTATCTCACAGTAGTATTCAGATATCTAATTGAAAGCGACTACACTATGGCAGAATATGAAGCCAATTGCTTTATACCGTATTTAGTTTTGAAGGTTAGTAATTGTGTCATTTTTATTTTCCAATCCCTTCTATTAGTTTATTTTCCTTATATATAAAACGGTGGCCTTTACTTATAAACGGACAATTTGCATTTCATGAGATTTTGATGTTTACGTTACCCCTATAAGCCACATAGGTCATTGTTTTTTTGACGTGATAAACGTCGTCGTCTTATAAAGCGGTTGTTGCCCGCTGCATGCTCGAAAAGCATGACCATAGTTACGTTCCCTTCTGAGCCGAACGTGCAAGAGATAGAGAGGTGCGATCGGTTTTTATTCTCTTATCACATACTGCTCTAAAATTATCATCCGATTTTTTAAAAATTATATAACTATTAAAACGTTATTCTTAAAAAGACATTTCATTTATATAAAAGATTTATCTTTGAAAGCCTATCTGACAAAATTAGAATTTTATATTTAACTCTTTATATATCAATAAATTACTTATTTTATTCAATCACTCAAAAACATTTACTTTAAACTTTTAGTAGATGTTAACTTTGAGAAATTTTTAACGTATTTTTAAAAACGTTTTACATTAATTTATATTGTTTTCCAGGTAGGTGATCCTAAAGATACAGTGCGCAATGGTGTCAAATCCCTATTCAAACAAATATGTGTTGTGTATTCTGTTACAAAATTATTTGGTTACCTAATGGAAGGACTTAAATCTAAAAATGCAAGACAGAGGGCAGGTGTGTATTTTTTATAATTGTTTTTTAAAGCTCATAAACCGGCTAGTAAGCATGTCACTACAAATTTATTAGTTAGATAAAATACATCCTTAACATGTTAATCGATAAGTTTAAATATTTTATTCAAAATTAAAGAAATTAAAAAATCACACTACAATTTGAAGTATTGCTTAGGCTATAAAAAACATGTGTTTGAATAAATTGCTCTGATATAAATAAAATAACTTTAAATAATACTATATTGATGATGAGTTAAAAAAAAGGACTTTGACTGGATGTTTATTTTTTTCAGATTAGTGTGTAGAACACTTGTAAGTTTAGGTTTTAAGTCATCCTTTAGTATCATCATCAATTGGAAATAACATTTGAAGCAATGACATTTGAAGATTTTGAAAGTTACACATTGATAAATTTCCAATATATAGTTAAGGGCATCGCAGGTGCCACAACTCAAACTAAAATCTGCAAAAATGATGCCGCGATAGTTTGACTATACCTCTTGCTCGATTAGTCGACTAGGGTATAGTCAACGTGAACTAAATTTAATCGAACAAGAATATATGGCAACACAAAATAAATGGCAAAGTGCGCCTTTGGCAAAGTTTTCACTTCAACAATGCATTTCTATTTTGGAGGTTTAGTCTCTTTTCCCACTTTGACTATATTTACAATTTTCTGAAGTGAACTTCTACAAGCGCATGAGGGTAACATTTTTCGGATGAAACGCGTGATTAGCGTCACGAAGATGTGCAGCGTTTTTATGCTAATTACATGTGGCATTTTAGGTTACCACTCGTCATTTAATAATTTAATATACTATTTTTCATAAAATATAAATTAAAAATTCTCATAATTTCTCTTTTCTAAATTTTAAATTCAACAACAAAAATTTAATTAATAATTACGAATATCGTTAAAAAACACGCGACATTTTTATTTACGATTTGTCATTAGAGATTTCAATAAATTATACGTATTAATTTTCGACATTTTTAAACTTTCTCACTTCTGACATGTGTTCTTTGTACGCACGCATTTATAATTTTTTTTTTCATCCAGAGTGCCTGGAATGTATCAATCACCTACTGGAAACGTATGGTTCGTCAGTGATGTCTGGTGGTGTGGGTGCCTCTCTACGAGAACTCGCTCGACATATAGGAGATCGGGATAATGCAGTTCGATCAGCGGCGCTTAACTGCGTGGCGACTGCCTACTTCTTAGACGGAGAGAAAGTCTACAAAATGATTGGACAGGTGTGTCATTTCTATTTATATCGCCACACTTTCATTATACTTAGATACAGAGTGGTGTAGTGATCGATAAAGAGGTTGGAGTCTCAGTGTACATAGATTAATTGTTTCTTTTTAGATATCAGACAAAGACTTGTCATTACTGGAAGAGCGCATCAAACGTGCGAGTAAGAGTCGCAGCGCTGAAGAACGACGATCAATGTTGGTACCACTGTCTGCTTCAGGAAGGCCGATTCTGCAAGTAATTGAGGTAAATTTTTATTAGCAATCTCAACTGTGAACAAATTAACGATCGTTTACTATTTGTCAACTGTAGATTTTCCAAATTCCAAAGAAATTTAACTGAACTTGACATATATATTTTTTCCCATTTATAATATGACTACTACTAAATATAACTAGCTGATCCGCGCATTTGCGTTTGCGTAGTCTGATTGATGCTTAAGTAACTTTATCACACATCGCATCAGCCGCTGTTGCAGCGTTATTTAAATCTCTCATATCTTCTAAGAAATCCATTTTAGCGAATTGCTGTTAAGAGCATATTTGATTAACATGAAATATTCAACGTATGTAAAATTTAATAAGATAAAGAATAACACTAAATTGTATGAAATAGCTTGATAAATAACACATTTTTTGAAAACAAAAAAATGGTTATCCTTTAAATACATCGATGACTTTTTTCGAACTTTCTATGGTATACAATTCTGTAGCATGTAATTTGATGTATTTCATACGGGTTATCCAGATTTTGATGTAACTTACACAAAAATACGTTTGTTACGATTACATCACATCACTTTATTGTGAAACTACATATTAACCGTCCTCTTGAATCACTACCTATCGCTGAAATCTGTTGAATGGTTTCAAATATACTAAAAAAATAAGTTGGTGCGTGCGTACAAAGTACACATGTCAGAAGTGAAACTTTGTTGGCAAACTAGTTTTTAAGTTTTGTTTATATTTATACAAATCTAAAACTTTAGGTTTCCGAGACTTAGAGGGAGGGAAAAAGGAGGATATGTTAGGAATTAAATTAAATTAATGTTATTAAAATATTAAGTGTCGAAAATAAAAAAAAATATATTGGAATCTCAAATGTACGTATTTTGGTCAATATTAGAAATTATTAATAAAATTTGATTTGATTTAATATTTAAAAAGAGAATTTATGAAATATTTATTATTTTATGAGAAATAGTATATTAAATTATTAAATGACGAGTGGTAAATTAAAATGCCACGTGTTATTTGTAAATATTAAAACTACCTAATCCTCAAACAAATTAGCATAAAAAACGTTGTACATCTTTATGACGCTTATCACGCATTTCATCCGTAAAAATTTTACTCTCATGCGCCTAAAGAAGTTTCACTTCTAAATGAAATGCTTTGATAACTAATTTGACTGTTTTTTATTCTTGTGTGGAAAACAGCAAGACCTTGATAACGATATACCCGAGGAACAGTCGCATCCTGATGAATATGAAGAAGATGAAATGGAGGAGCCAGCCCCACCACCATCACAACCGTAAGTATGCATATTTATAAAAAAAATTATTATTCTCTTAGTAATAATTCTTCATTACAGTCTTGTAAGCTATTTTAGAATTTCAATAAATTTATAACATTAGTACATATTTTAAAAAATAAACATCGTACAGGGTAATACCAGAGCCAAGAGTTGTAACTGGTCCCTTTGGATTGGACCCTGAACTGATTGCCAAGTTGGATGCAGAAGTGCCAGTTCGTCGACCTCTGGACATGAAGGAGCAGGATCTGAAGTTCCTGGATGAACCGGTACCAGCAACTACAGTGAGAAATGTCACTGCTCCTGTGAGATCTACGTAAGTTTTATAAATGCAAAAGTTTAATTTGTGTATATATTTAACTAGCAAAGAACTATACATTTAATCTAAACTATCTCTAACTTTAATGGTGGGATAGATTTATGACTGGTTTAAAAAAAATGAGAAAATGATATATGTTTTGTAACAATTTTTTATTTTTTTCGCTATATATAAAAGTTATATTAAAAAAAATAATAATTTCGCAACCGAGTATTGAAAACGCACCGACAATACTCGAGCACTGTCGGAACAAACCACGAGTGCTTTTTTTTCACGCTTTGAAATGCCTTTACGCACCCCGTTCAGACAAAATATAAACAGGAGTGTGGGACTCGCTGGCAGTAAGCCAGAATATACCACTAAAACCCAGCGATACCCTCCCCATTCTTTAGTGGATCACCAGAGGATCGGTTGACGCAATCTACCCTGGTACTCCGGGATACTCCTGCTGGGAATTTAGGATGGGGGTTGGAGCAGCGCAAGTCTACGCCTCCTACCTCCCAACCTACGCCGGAGAAGAGGAGCGTCTATAGACCTCCCTCTGCCTCTCATGTGCCTCCTTCAGCGAAATAACAGATTCGCAGAAAGAGGCCACTGCCCTCCACTCCCTTTCGCTAGTGAGCATTGCGCGAACTAGACCCTCCAACGAAAGGTCCCGTCCGACCAACGACGTCAAAAGATGCCGCTTGCTGCTATTACAGTGATTTGAATTATATCAACTATATCTTTCGATTTTTTTGTAAACATATGCATGTTAATTTATTACATTTTCTTTTTAAGCTTAAGCTAAACAAAGTTTAACCAAATATAAATAATCCTTTCGATAATTTGAATCTGAAAATTCCTATGCACCACACTAAATTGTATAAGAAATTTACAATATAGCATTATATGATTGAGGAATTCCCCTATGTTTTGATAATTAATGTGCACCATACTTAGTTACTTTAAAAAATAATTATCTCTCCCTCCCAATTTTATTTATTAAATTATATAAGTATGTGTTTTTATCTTTATATATAAATGGTTTTTCATTTTTATATATTTAAATATATGTGTGAAGTATTACTTTTTTCTCACTTTCGCACAACCTACCGATAAAATCTTTACTTTGTCTACTCCCTTAAGGTTGTCTGGAAGAAATCGCTTCAAAGCGTTAAAGACCTTTAACGGTTAATAGGTATTAATACAGTTTTAGTTTCCTTTTATGTATTTCTTCTTTATGTGTGTGGTGTAGTTCAATAAAGAAATAAATAAATAATGTTTTTTTTTGAAAATCCCAAATATCGATGTTTTTTACAGGAGTATGGTTACGATGTCACCTCCACGACTCGGGACTGGACACACCCTCATGCCGTCTTCCGCTCACAAGCCCAGTGTTGATGATGCCCAGCTGGCTGACACCATCCATTCCATCGCCAGTCCTGATCTTAATGTAATTTATAAACAAGTTAACTCTTGATTTATAGGTTTATTGTTTTTTGTATTGTTTGCTGTTAGCGAAATTCAAATTCAAAATCATAAATTCTTTAGTCCACTAAATTTTTGCAGTCATTTTGAATCCATATAATATTTAAATCTACGACTGATGATGCTATCAAAGATCGACTTAGAATCTAAAGTTAGGAGGGTTTCTGCATGCCCTGTTCTAAGAAGAGCCCGCAACAAACTCAGCCGTCTAAAGCGAGGGAAAGCGCCTAACCATATCGAATGAGTGTTACAGTAGCTACTGAATTATTGTTGTATATATAATTAATTATCTGTGCCCGCGTGAAATAGAGTTTTTGGGTAGAATTTTTGTTAATTTAGGCTAATTAAATTACAAACACTTTAATGGCGCTATTTGTAGTGTTTCGCTGCAAAAACTTTTTTGGCCTTTCGCAAGCACTAGACTATATGCGTACCAAAATTTGTTTAAATCTTATAGTTGTTTTGGCCGACAGAGAGATACTTTCTCATTTAAGATATTAGTAAAGATTGTTATTTCACACCCTTGAGTGAAAAACTTTAACAAACTTTGAATGTCATACTTCTTTATATCGAATCAACCAAAAAATAAGTTTCAGGCTTGTTAAATTGACGACACCCTCCTTTCATCCCTCACAACTCTTTATTTGCATTAAAAAGCCCATGTCCTTTCTCGGGCTCTAAACTATGATGATGGTAAAAAAAGTATATCTTCTGAGGTTGTTGTGGAATCGCCTTAGGACAGGGGGCGATGATACTCATATTTTACATCGTAAAACGTTCTTTAATCTCATCATCAATCTAACATTAAAGTTAATCTGTGAAAGAAAGATATTTAACGATTCAAAAATGCTGTAAAATCCTATTTGAATTTTAAAATGTTAAATTTATTTTATAAGTGAAAGTAATTTCGTAGGCCGCTGTCAGGGCGTTGTCGCTCATCTCCGGAGCCCTAGTGTCAGGCAGGGGTGCTGCGTTTGCGGCGCACGAGGCCCGCTTGGTGTCCGCAATTGCGACCCAATTGCGACGCCTTCGTACAGCTCCTCCCACAGCTAGCAATGCGCATCAAACGTTACCAGCCTATAAATATATTGGCAGCACCTTGACTACAGTGAGTATAACCCATGATAGCTTCTCCATTTAATTTAAAGGGTGTGTGGTGTAATGTAACACTATAACACTTATTGAAAAATTACTGACGGAATTAAAGAAAATCTAATGTTTTATAAGAGCTTTTTGAAAATAGAATGTTTAACCAATCGCCCCGAAGCGGGTGACTTAAGATACCCCATTTATGAATAATAATTTAATAACTTGAATCTTAGAAGAGCTACTTTCTTTATATTTGTTGTAATCATAAAACAATTATAAAGTAACCTTTTTCCGTTTTTTATTGCCGAAATCGTGTGAAGATATTATTTTCGATAAAAAAAGTCCAAATAGTTGATACTAAACATCTACATTCCTATATGTACGTTTTGGTTTAGTATGCTTGTAATATGTTATTTGTCACACTCCAACAATCCGGTAAACGTTGTTTTGCCTTAAAATTGATTTCTAGTGTACATTTTGGTAGTAGAGGGGTAAGATTTTGTATTGTATGTATGTTTTTAAAGCCGAATCATAAAAAAATTTGAATCGAAAATTTTAGCAAAAAAAAGTTTTTTGAAGTGAAAACTTCTCTAGCATTGTCGCGATTTGAAAATCGATAAAACGAAGAGAGAGATACATAAATTCAAAAAATTTAATGTGGTATGGTAAGTCATGATAATACAGTCTAAGGTCTAACACGTAAAAATTGCACACTAGGTTATTTTTCTTCCTTATCATTTAGGGGTATCTAAAATAGTTTACACCCATTGTCAGACCAACCGGATATGCACACAAAATTTCATGAGAATCGGTCGAACCATTTCAAAGGCTTTTGACAACAAACACTGTGACACGAGAATTTTATATATTAAATATTTAATTAGGCTTTTGATGAGTCTTCCGCAATGTCACATTTATTTTTATTATAGTTTTACGATACCGCGGGCTGCGGCCGACAAGTTGGCGAAAGCGCATTAAGATCCTTGTTGGGTGAGCTGCTCCTGGTGCTGGGAGCTGCACCTGGAACTAACCCCCCACCAGCTGCAGACGCTGAGCGGCTAGTGCGACTACTCAACAACGTATGTGTCCGAGTGTTGGAACATTCGCCCAGGACAGCTTTATTATGGTAATTTTATAATACATACTAGCGATCAACTACCTCATCGTTCTAGTGGTTAGCATGTTCAACCAGTCATGAGTTCCTGGGTCGGGTCAATTCAAAATCGAGACTAAGGTTTTCTTAATATTAATAGATAAGCTGTTGGTCCTGTGCTTGATCTCTCTTCGGTGTATCGGATTGTCGTCACATCAGCCTGGGAGAGTGAAGGAATAGAGTATACACTTTTGCATTCAAATTCAAATAGACTCAAATAGCTCTTTTGAATCATCAGCTTTCTGTTAGTAACAAATCTATCACCGATTTGGAAAGTTGATTCCGTCGAGAAGAAACCGGCAAGAAATATTTTTAAACACATTTTAATGGAATGGTTATTTACTTACAGCGCAATAGTATCTCTTCTGCATGATTCAATAGTGGAATCCGACCCAGCATATCCTCGCTATCAGGATTTGCTTCTTAAATGTTTCTGGAAAACCTTGAAAATGATCTTAACCTGGGACGTGAACTCCATAGACTATGATGCAGTTCTGTACAAGATACATTTATTCTACAAGGCCTACCCGAACAGCTACTGGAAAAAGAATCCAGAAATTAGTGATACTCCATACAGGTTGGTATATTTTTTTTTTACTAATAATCCGTTGGTGAAAAACTTTTGACGCAATGTTACCAGTATTCGCTTCGTTAACAGAGGTTCGGGGTTTGATACCAAGTGAAATTTTTTTTGGCATTGTTGTGATTTAAGAGTCAATGAAGCGAAAAAGCGACAAACATAAATTCATTACGTGGGAGGAAATGAGGCAGGAGGTATACAGTGTTTATGTTGTGTTGCTCTCTTTGTGCTCTGCATCGTACCCCCAACATTGCCCAAGGCATATTGGGAGTTAAAATCATTAACAAAAGTTTTAAAGGGTTTTAAAACCACATGTGAATTTGACAAAAGATTTTCTTTTCGTGTGTTAAGGTTGAGTCAAAATTTGTTTACAATGAGAGATCGATACGAAAAATAGCGGAAAACGGCATTAAAAAAAAAATCTAGTTAAGACTAATTGATGTTTTTTGTTTCGCAGAACAGTCAAGACTCTAGTCCACACTCTAGTCAAAATGAAGGGCGCGTCTATTATGAACCACTTGACACAAATACCGGACGTGAACGAATCTGATCTCTACCCCTATCTGCATAAGGTTCTAAAGGTAATATCGTAATTTCACATTTTAACTGTAATATACAAGGATATATTGCTAACTCGTTCACGGTATGACTCACTGCGAGCATTCCCCTTGACCTTGAGCTCACCTCGAGCATTCACCGTGTCTTTTCTGAACTTAGCTAAACAGCGAAGATTGAGGAATCAATCATATTATGATAATATATGATTGATTAATAAGATTAATCAATCATATTATATTCTATGCAATGGTCACGTACAATGCGATAATTGGAAATTCATACTGGCGGAGTGTTATCAATTTAAATCGTTTTATTATACGTTAATTGCTCAATGTTTCTTTATAACTCTAAAAGAGGTATCAATGTTGTACATAAAGAAATATTTTAGTTTATGTTTATAACATCTGTTTAAGAAAATACATTAACATACTTCGTATTAGACATTATATTAAGTTTAAATTAAATCCTGCGTAGATTACACGCATGAGGTTCTGACAAACAAGACAAATCTTGCATTTTACCAATACAAAGTCAGCTTACTAGACTTTGTTAAATAAAAGTAGTAATATTCACAGCAACTGAAACTGGACGAAAGAAAAGACAACCCAACAGAAGCTATCAACGGTGGACTGCCCAGTGCTGTTAGTACAGTTAACACTGCGCTGAGTGCAGGCCGACTGCCAAGAGGAGTACACGAAGAATTAGCCCTTATCCTTAAACGAATTGGCTCCAAGGAACACAATAGGGAAGCTCTATCACAGCTTTATGACTTACGCGTGAGTATTATTGACTTCGCTGCCATAAAAACGACGCTGGAAAGCAAACTCATAGTAACCCACAAAACTTCAGAATGATGTCGCTCTAGTCAATTTGTTCAGCGATATAATATAAATATAGCGTCTACAGATGAATACATTAGTTTTTTACGCTTTGGATAAGCAGGTTACTACGTGTTTGCATGTTTGTATGTACGTATAAATGTTTGTAGCGTTTTCGCATACACTAATGTTCCGATTTCAAATTTTTTTCCATTACAAGGCTGTATTGTCACTGATTGACATAGGCTATATTACTTTCTCAAAAAAATGCATCATTGTAACCCAAAGTGTAGAAAAATTACTTTAAAAAACTCTGTCATCGCGTGTGCTTCGGAAACTATTGATGAGAGAACAAAACCATGTCGTACAGTGAATGAATGGGTGATTTTTTTCGGGTTATATTTAAGTGTACTAATTTGTATTATTTTTCCATAGGAGCGACACCCTGAAGTCGACATCTGGACGTTTATGCAGGGATCCTCGTTTTATTTCCGCAATTATGTAGAAAGAGGCCTTCGGGATGTGGCCGAACAACGCAAGATCTCATCCGTACCGATGTACAAGAGCGATTACAAGGCTGAAAATATCGGTAAATGGGAAATTTTATTACTATTTAGTTGTAAGGTAAGTAGTAAGGAAATATTGACGTCCCATTGCTGGATAGGCCTTCTGACTCATCCAAGAGTGAGTGCGTTAGTAGAGCACAGGCCTACCTCACTGCTTCACTGCGGATTGCCCGGCTACATATACCCTTTTTTTTATTCTTCGTCGAAAGAAATCCATCATGGACACCGGGACGCTGTGGGGGCGTTACTGGTTATGCCGGACTCCTACCGGCTAAAAATATTCCGAGCGTTACACAGCGTTCCGAGCGACGCGACAGGTTAGCTCAAAAGTAAAACTGAGCACGCCGTCAGTGTAATCCCCGTGAGGGGGCCCTACCATGATCGTAAGGATCGGGCTATCTATGGGGAGCGCGGAGGCGCACTGCCCGACAATCTACGGGACCTCACTCAGCGGGACGACGGACCCCGCTAGTCCTACGGGGGAAGACGGCGGTCTTGAGAGCTACATATCCCCTCCAATTTCTCCCGATATATACCGATTTTCTTACGATCTGTTTCTTTACGGAAGCCAGCAAGCAATGGTGTATTGAAAATAACAACGAAACACGTTAGTTTGTAAAGTTATCGGTGCCTGCTGTGGATTCGATCCCTGGTTTTCTTTAAACGAGAATTCACATGACACACCACATGTCATCTAGGATTTCAGTTCAGTTATTCAGTTATACATAGTTAGTCTTAATCTTTATAAGAAACATTTTAATTTTTCCTGAGACGTTTCTAAAATTTAATACCTCACTCTCATACTTTTTATGACCAAACTTATCATTAAATATTGCATCAATTGATGTTCTACTTATCAATTCCACTAGGAAATAAGATGTAATAAGTCATAATGATTGAAAAAATGGCAACCTATCAATCTAAATGAGTAATTATCGTAAATAACGTATATAACGTATATATCGTAAATAACGTATCATTATTTACATTATGGAATAGTATTTATAGGTAAAATTCATATGGATCACTTCATTAATGGTCTGCCCCATTGGTCTAGTGGATAGTACGTAAGATCTCGGCTCAGGTCAATTATAAAATCGATATTGAGTTTTCTATTAAGATTTTCTCGATATTTGCCCGAAGTTGGGAAGTGTTGGGCGGTGTGACCCACCCCCGTGCCTCATTAACCTGTCGGTCCTGCGCCAGATCTCTCCGGTCGTGTCGGATTGCCATCACTTCGGACTATGAGAGTGAAAGAATTGAGGGTGCACTTGTGTACTATGCTTGCTAATTCGCAGTGGATCAGCGTCGTGGTGGATTAATGCTTTAAAAACCCACTCTTATATGAATGAGGAGGTTTGTGCCCAGGAATGGTATGTTAATGGGCTACTGCTTACCTTTACTTTCCTTACTTCATTAATGCGAATGGTCTCTTTTTCTCTAAAACGCAAAATACAGTAATTTCCCCATTTTAGTCTATTTTCTTTCCTTACTGGTTCCACTTCGCTCTCTTATTGTCCCAATTCCACCAAAGCTCAAGTGAACCCTCAACACATAATATTCTTACAATAATATCAAGTAAAGTTTACGAGAGCTCTCCAGCTCCAAGGTTAATAATAGATAAACTTATCAATGAGATAACAGTGAAATGCTAAGCTCTCAGCAATAACTAAAAGATACCGTTAGAATCACAGGTTTCCACAAAAAATTGTGCCCTTTGAAAAGGGATGTCAATGACTTTTTGAATAAATATTATTTTAATTTCAGATATAAGTAATGAAAATGATGAAAAATCCCATGTCATATTCCTGGAAAGACTGAGAGCATTGCAAGTAAGTTTTTAGATAATTTTTGTCATGACACTAATCTTATGTATAACTTGAGTTTTAGAAGACCTACTCTCGTAATATTTTTTGTAAACATAAAAGCATTATAAATAATTTTGTAATATTTTATTGTTGACAGTGCAAATGGTTTAAAAAACATTGTTTTGAAAACAAACAAAAAAACTAAATAGTTGATACGCAAACACCTATATCTCTATTATAGTTATTTGTCTCACTCAACAACAAAATCGGTTATGAAAAAGCGAGACAAATGTATTAAACTGTTTTCGTTTCCGTCGATTAATACTGCCGCGTTTAGTCTCCTAATAGAAGCACAACTATATGCACGTGATCTTAAGATGACTCTTATATCAAATTTCCATATAAATTATCTGGGGTCTTATTCTACCCCCGTTCGGATCCCGCGTAATTTTTTGATACTTAAAGCCGGAAAGGTTAAAATTATAGGTTATGTTCTTCCGAACTCATGTTTTGAGAACAAATTTTTTTTGTTGAGTAATATAAATAAGTTACACTTATAGAATTTACAGTGCCAAGGACAGATATTTATTTCGCATCTATTTCGCTTTGCTCCTGTCCTAATAATTGTCCATATATATATATATATATATATATATTATAAATCAGTAGGTAGATATATACTTGACGAATAGTTTACCTCAGCAATATTGAATAAGCAATCTCTTAAAAAGGACGACGACGACGAAAAAAAACAAGGAAACTAATTAGAAAGTACTTAAAATGCCTGTATAAAATAAAAATAAATTAACCAAATATATACATTGATAGGTGAATACATTGCGAAATTTAAAAATTTATTACGAAGGATTTGATAAATATTATATAAAGTAACAAACAATTATTGGTTATTATATCTTTATCGCAGGCTAAAGCCGGTATCAAGACGGAATCGAACCCAACGTCTCAGCCTCGAACACCCATCAGTGACAACAGAGCACTCGTTGACTCCATTAATGAGAACACACTTCCCCGTACGCACAGCATCGATCCACAACTAGAGGTAACTGATTAACCTGAATAAATATGTTTTCGAATAACCCTAAGTACACACGTCTCTGCACAAATATTGACTATAAGTTTAAACTATTATACTTCTTCTAGCAATGCCTCGAGGTTTCACTAGTCACGGATTTCACGGCAGAGGAAAGTCTACTGAGCCGGACTATAGATATTACTATATTACTTTATAACTAATAATTTTTTAATTGTCCAACATTAGTAACTTTAAAAATACTCTACAGGTATTGAATTTCTTAACTTCAAAGAGGTAATTTTTTTTAAATCTGTTCATTTGTTTTTAAATTGTAAAAACAAAAATTCAAAATGTGAAACTTTCTTCTATAACATTAGAGAAGAGATTTATTTGTACTACTTTATCGTCTCAGAACTTCCCTATAGACCACATTTGACACTCTGGAGTTTTGATTTTCATTATATTTAAAAAGTATTTTACAGGTATTGAAACAGTTTTTATAATTTAATAGGATAATGATTAATACAGAGGTATGTATATGTCGGCGCGCGGCCACAGCGGAGGCAATAAAGACTCCTAATTACTTGTATAAACTCATTTAATAATTATATTTAAAGTAACTTTCTCAATGTTCACTATTTCATAATAACAACAATTACTTAAAATACTTCACAATTGAATGAGTCTCAACAAAGTGACCCACCGAGTGTGTCATAACAGAAATACAGAATCATCTCATTAACTGAAAACTTGCCTATTTATAGCACTGAGCTTGCAATATTCAACAATATAATAAAGTACCATGACACCGGTATAATTACAATACAAAACAATATGAGAATCATAACATCTGGTATAACGACATATAGTGTCATGACTAACTAATAATTAATTAAAGTTTATAATGAAACCCCGCTGACATATAATACGGTTTGATTATTGTCGCCACTTTTATAAACTTTTAAAATTATAAAGTAGTGATAGTGGCATAACTATAGTAGTTGGACGTACATTAGTGGAGTTTTATAATATTGTCGAACATTTTTTTGTTCTATCATCAATATTTACCGCAGCGCACGCATTGGTAGATTTTTTGTGACTAATTTTTTCTCTCCTTGGGTTACATTAATGCATTTTTATTAGGGATCCCTATTTTTTCGAAAATGTAGCTTTCAAAGGGTGAAACCATGTTTGAAATCACTCCAGTAGTATTTGTGTGAAAACATTACAAACATACATACAATAGTACAAATGTTTCTTCTATTAAATATTTGTTCAGATATCATCTGATATCAATATTTAATCAGTATAAAAATATGTGGGAATCAAATTGTATACTCAGTATTTCGCTCGCAACCTCGCCCACCTTACCAGACCACGTGGGTTGACTCACGTGCCGGTGACGTCACACATAGAACAAACACTATGCAGAAGTCCCCGGTGATATCACATCAACCGACATGTTCTCAGGAGCCGCGTCAGTTGCGACACGAATAAGCCACAGCAATACTCTATACAGAGTGGGTAATGTTACCACATACCCGATGGTTGACTTAGTATACACGGACCCCACGTAATGACTCAGAGTCTTAATGTATATATACTTAAACTGCTTGAAAACTTCGTTAGCGTGAGTTAGGATTCCATACAAAACCGTGACGCGATAATTGTATGCTTTTGTTGCGCGCTACGGGAACAAAAGACAATTTTTAGTGCCGTATTCTTTAATAATCCTGTGGCTTTTGTCTTTCGTATTGTTTTTTTTTTTATATAATAAAATTCTTACTAATATTGGTAATAAAACAAACAGGCAGAATTGCCTCGTTGGTGTTGTGGTGTGTATGCTCGGCCGCAGTCATGATGTTCTGAGTTCGAGTCCCGGGTCGGGTTAATGAAAAAATCGATATAGAGTTTTTTATTGAACATATTTCTCAATATTTGCCCGAAGTTGGGAAGTTTGCGTCTGATCCACTCCCGTGCCTCGGAGGGCACATTAAGCCGTCGCTCCTGTTCTTGATCTCTCTTCGGCCGTGTTGAATTTCTGTCACATCACCCTATGAGAGTGAAGGTATAGAGTGCACCAACCTACAGTGGACCAGCGTGTAGGTCTGTGCTCAAATTACTCTCTTTCCTATGAGTGAAGAGGTATGTGCCCAGCACTATAATGGGCTGCTACTTACCTTTACCTTTACACAGACTGTCTCGAGCCTAGGAAAGGCCGTAGGCTACTTTTTAACATAAACAATATATTATAATAGTACAACCGAGGGAGAAAATGGGGCCATCAATTCTGTGGAATTTTAAAAATCGCAGGAGAGTTTGCCCCCTTTTCCTCCCGTAACTTTATATTATAAAATATGCTTAATAGATTTAATATAATAAATACGATAATGAATTTTGTTTATCAGATACAATATCGCCAGCAGTGGAAAATAATCTTTCACTTTCTGGTGAAAATTTTTTCGGAATCTCTTGCCAATATTATCATCTAAATTTTTCATGGTATCGACAGAGATAGATACGTGCATATTGAAAATGAGCAATCGTACTCTCTGGGTAATTAATTTTTAAACATAATGTATATTATTCGTAAGTCGAATACTTCGATACACGATTTAAATTTTTTTAATTGAAAATCCAGAGATATTTCTTTAATTCGAAATATTCGACGCGAACAATATTCGCACACCCCTGATATAAAATAAATACATATAATATTTAAAATACATACATAAACTATAACAGAAGTGTTATATACATTCTGATAATCTTTTATATTTTAGGTACACACATCGCAACCAGTGTCGATAAGGAAAGAAGCAGGCGTCGACGCCTTGCGTCTCAAGTTGCAGCAAATCAAAAGCTCCTCTAAGAGATAAGGCTGTCTCTTTCACACCTTTCGGAAAGCAGCTACATAGCTCTCACTCATTCATCATGACATATGCGCGACACACGATTATAGACCTTAGTATCATCTCATTAGAGTCGTGTCAACGCGCATACATTTAAAACCCCTTGTGATATATCCTTGTAGAAATCCAATAGCCGCAGTAAGGCTAAGCGCGCATACATGAAGGAATAAAAATTGTGATTAAAAGAAATTGTTTGTGCTTAAGTGCACAAGAAGTGAAAACTTCATCAAAAAATTATACGAAAGTATTTTTTCTTCTAGATTCATAAAATAATAACATTTAAAATATGTATATTGTCATGAAATTTAAAAAAAAATGAAAATATAATATCTTAGTCAATGTGAGCCGACTTTATACCAACTGTTACATAGCCGAGTGTGATGGCTCAGCCTCATTCAATAGCTATGAAATTGAAACATTAATTAATCAAAATATAACAGTGATACCTATAACTATAATTCTCGCCCTCTTGGGTTGAATATTCGGACGAGCGTTACTTAGCCGAGCGTGACGGTTTAGTCTCATTAAATACCCAAAAAATACACAGCGTTCCTGAAGAAGTTTTCACTTCAAAAAGGTTTTGTTATTAATCGAGAGAATGCGCTTAAATATATTTAATAAATCTCGATTGTTTTGTAAATAACATACTTATGAGTGAGCAATTACCTAAAAATATTAAAAATAATTGAGGGTAGAATTAACAGGCGCAAGTCTCTCTAGGAACTGTTTTAGATTGATAATAAACGGTATATTTTTTTTATCAATTGAATTAACGGTCTGTGTTCATTTTTGTGCGTTTAGCCTTAAGTCTCGATTATTTTACAACGCTTTTTTATTTCATTTAGTTCCTAGAATTATTTATACCTACCCGTAAGTTTCGTGCTAGTCTCATTCTACTATGGTACTCTATGGAAATATCTATGAATTTCCAACGTAATTAAATAAAACAGAAAATCGTATCTTCTATCTGATATTTGTAGACAGCAGACAAAGGAAATAAAGAGATGACTAATTATTAAGCCCTCTAAAATAAATTACCAACAAAATAAAACATATAGTTTGCCTATCTGATGTTATCTTTATCCTGCTTCAACACGGTCAAATTAATCTTTATTATTATTATAAAATGTCACTTGATGTGACTGCGCTTCTTTGCGTGACTGTGGGTACCGGATTCCCATGGAGTGGGTAGTGCTGGAGATCATCTTACCTATATTTACGCTGGAAATGCATAGGCAGTTCCGCCGATTCCCCAAATACCTATAGGCGATGGGATTCGCTTAACATTGTCTATAAAGTCGTTTTACGAATGGTTATTTTACGTGATAACGTCATTAAAAAATATTGATGGAAAAATGATCGCGCCTCTTTATCGCTTGCACGCTCAGCTCAGGCGGAATGTGACAATAAGTCAGGCTTTTTAGTGAAATCCGCCGATAATCATCGATTTATGAGACGGTTATCACGTCAATAAAGAGTGATCTGACATATCCATATTGTTAACTGTGCAAATTGGAAATAAATTTATCATAAAACAATTATTAATTAAAACGAAACAAACCTACCGGCTGGTGTATATTCATGGATATTGCTATAGAGTTTCCAATGCTACTAGAACGGTTTTTACTTAGTATAAGCGCATGGTATTAATAATGGCATCGCAACGCAAAATTTAATTCTCATGTGTTAATTTAATTGTTATGAATGGAATTTTTACCAAGGGATTATTACAAAAATCAAAAATTGCAACATTCGATTACCAATGTTATGCTGTAAACATCTGTTTACAGGATAACATTGGTGTTAAACGGAAAGGAAAATGTTAAACGTAAAAGCAGATGCTTTTACGTTTAACATTTTCCTAGTTTTAATGCGTTTCAAAGTGAAACAATGTATTCTACGGTTTAAAATAATTTTTATTATACTTCATAGTCTAATACATAATTTAGATCAAACACCTATACACGCTCGTATGATAACTGCAATAAAATATAAACATGAAACTGAAAATGTTTAATATTTGTGATAACAATATAAGAGCGTCTGGCAAACGTTCGCTAAGGATTAAGTAAGCGTTCTGTTGGATTTGTCTTTTTATCTCATTTCTTGATTTTTAACATTGAATTTCTTGTTCTATTGTATGAAACTATACATTTCATAAGTCTATACAAAACCTTATTCAATTCTAATCTTTTTAAAAAAACGATCTATTGAAAATCTCACGATCTAAAACCCAATGCGCGATAAACATTTTATTGCACACACACAACATGAAAAATGATAGGAAAACTTAAATATTAATTTAGGAACCACAGCATGCAAAGGCGGTCTTATTGTATAAGCAATCTCTTAACAGACAACCTCTGGGTAAAGGAAACTGTAAGTGAAAAAAAGCAGGCGGTGCGAAAAAAAACAAAAATCTTATCATTTATTACGAATGATTTCATAAATAGTGGGAGTGCAATCGTCTTAAAAGTATGAAGTGGCGCAGACTGGCTTATGTCAAGTGGTAAGGACTTCCATGGTCTTACTGATTTAGCTGTAAAGGAATTGCTGTAGTGTTTTGTGTGTCAGACAGGGAATTGTAAGTAGATTTTCTAATAGCCCGCAGCTGAAACTGACGTTCAACCTCACCGCCAAGAGACGAAAACCGTTTTTTTAATTAATAGGGAGCAATAGGATTGAAAATAATAGAATAAAGATGGGAAAGGACATATAGATCACTACGTTGCCTTATGGGAAACCATTTAAGTTGACTGCGGTATTCAGATATGTAGACGTACTTTCGCAGACCAAAATATAATTGTAATACCCAGATTTTGTAGCCGTTCAAGTGTATTCAGTTTTACTTTACAAAAGTCTGTGTATCAAGAGTCTGCATAATCTAATAATAGGAAAAGGCTAGTTATGCATGAGGGAGATTTTGGTTTTAAAAAATGGCAACTTTTTCCATCTCGTCGGAGAACCAATCGAAGCAAACATCTTCCTACTTATTTCAGCTACTTGAGCGTCCAGTAGTGTCAATCAGCAAACCATCAGTTGTTTTATTGAAATACCGTAAAATACGTTGTTTTATCTTTTGTAGATTAATTAATAAAAGTTGTAATTTGTGTATTTTTAAAGATATCCCTAAATTAAGAAGTCTGGTTAAGTAAATAAATCCTAAGAAATGATTTGGATAGTCATAGAGACAAATATTAATTAATTATTACGTTAGTTAATCACAAAGGCAATTTTTGTTTTGGGTGATCTTTTCGAAGAAACACCTCAATTATTTAATTAGATTTTTGCGTTGCGATACTCATAAAGAATATGCGCGCGAATTTCTTCGCATCTAAATTCGTCCATTACTTTGCACTTTCTACATGACAATAGAAATTAACAGTATCTTTGAGCAGGGTAAATGTATGATATTGTTTCGGTGACTTAGTGAACGGCTGTATTGGGGCTGTGTAGTTTCATTTAAATATTCTGGTAGTTCTTGCCGTATCATAATGTAAATTTTGAATAACTTCCATGTATACTGTCGTATTTCATAGAGTAAAATATCGAAATATTTTAAATAAAGACATCCCGAAATTGTGCTTTTTACACTATGCAATTTACGATAGTCTATTTAGAAAACGTTATATATATATAACCTATATATAAAAAAAAAATACTTAGAAAGCACTTCTATTAATTACTTGTAAATCTATTCGGATTGCCCCATTCACATTCGTATAATCTAGTTCGTCATATGTGGTTGTACACAATGCGAGAATATGATATGGAATAAAATCGTCATACTTTTTTCATTTTCTACAGACACACACGTAGACCATCTTTCAAAAACCATTATTCATAGACCATTTTCCATAGTCTATGACATCTGTCATTCATAAGTAAAAGCATTTAAAATTAGTCTGATTACAGAAACGCACGTGTTGGTTTTATTTTTTCAGTTTTAGAGTGTATAAATAGCTGTTATATCATTTTTAGGTCAAAACTAAATTTTTTAGTGTAAATGACCAAAATAAATATTGAAGTTTCTTGTTAAGATCACAGTTTGCTGTAGTTTCTTCAAATTCAACTTGCTAATATTAAGAGTTAATCTGCGTCTACAAAAGAATTTCAAATCATTCGTTATAAGTCTTTATTCGGTCAAAATATGTTAAACTAAATTGAAGATTTAATTTTCAAACATTTGTACTAAATTCTCAGACCTTTTTCTTTTCAAAATGTCTGTAAAGTCGTGTACAACCACAAATGTATCGGTAATTTTTAAAAATATTTCAGATTTTCTTGTAAGCCTTCACGTATCATCTTTTTTTAACTTGCTTTACGATCCTGGCCCTTATCCTTACAAATTCATCGTCAGATTGATGTTGCCAGTTTAAAAAACATATTCTAATGAAAAGTATTTTGATCTTTTCTCATTCAATCAGTGATCAAATAAAGTATAACGAAGAAAAAAAAAGCTAATATTTTTAATATGCTCTGTATCTCTTTAGAAATTAACAGCCTATAGTTATAAAATACGAAATAAAAAAACAATAATTACGATTATAATAACTTATCTAACAGTCCCGCATTAGTACGTAGTGATGTCGAATTTTTCTTATATAATCAATGTAGTCTTCATTGTATTTGAAAACTATGATTGATATAATTATAATCACACGATACCATTTTTGTTGTTTTACTTCATTTAGTGTGTAATGTGTTTAAAATCTCTATATATTGCAATTGTGTATATACTTTGCAGTCAATTTAAAAATCTAGAGTATGTACTCATTTGTCTTACTTCTATACTCAAACTATTTGTTGAAAATGCGCAGCATGCAGTTTTAATATTAGATAATATTAAATGTACCCTCAATTGTTCTGTTACAAGTAACGGTCAAAACTGTATATAAGGCACGGTTGTGCCTTATATTTTGCTAACTACCCTCGACATTACGTGTAATGTTTGATATCGTGAGTTATTCACTCAGTCAATCTGTGACTGATTTCTGTTATGTAAATACATTTATTTCGGGTTTTTTTTTTAAATATACATATCTGTACATAGTATATTAAAGAAATTCTATCGGCCATAGACATTTGAAAAGCCAATGAAACTTAGGTGTTGAAATAGGTGTTGCCAGTTAAAAGATCTATGTTTTGCCACTTTTTTATTTCACCAACTCTTATTCGCTCACTTAATGAAACGCAGCAATATAGAATCAGTATTTTACGCTGTTCAGTCAGCAATTATGCTGCAGTTTCATGTATTTTGTTATTATGCTGCATTCAGTAAATTCATTAAGCAAAACACTCGGGATGTGTATTATGTTTCATTTTTATATATTTTTAGCAACAAGTATCATGAGGCATAAACTTGATATAAACGATTGCAATATTAGATTGATGATTGTATATGTATTGGTTTGTTTAAATAATTTTTAAGACTGTTCTGGTTGCGTTTAATATGGAATACTCAGGTTTTGAATTTTTTGTGTTGTTTTTGTAGTTAAGGCGAAGCAGCAGTCATCCAGTAGGTTTATTAGAAAACTTTATAGCTGCGATGAGGCCAGAATTATATTTTTTACATAACCCATTTTCTCATATAATCATTCTACTAAATCAAAATGTAGACATTCCCGCTGTATTGATTTCTTGGTACAAATTGACCAATTCCTATTTATTTTGTTCCATTTTTAAAGAATCTGGATTAAAGTAATTAAGCGCTTATATGCAATTTACCATAAAATTGAATGTTTTTTTCCTTCAATAATTTCTAATATTTTAGCGTCCATTTTGCTTCAGGTATTAATCAGCCAATTGGCTATTTCCTTTGAATGTTGTCAATTAACGTTGCCTAATACTGAGAATATCAATTTTAAGGCCCTGGGTTCCTGCTCTTTATATATTTTTCTCTATTCATTTTTCTATGTATGGTAACACTGCTAGAAATCTGTTTGTTATTATTCTCATTGATTCTTTTTACGGCCTTGGTTTCAGGCCCTTTGAGGCTATTTTTCAGAATTTTCTAATTAAAAATTGTGTATGAGCGTTTAAACAAAAACTTAGACTGATTTTTATCATTTTGACGCCTAATTTTATATTACTTGATAATCAATCGAAAATATTTGCTAATCTATTGTGTGGGGTAATTTTTACTAATACACATTGTGAAAAGGTACACGTGAGTTAATATTGTGTTCCAAATTTATTTGTCTATTTAAATTAGTATCGAATTACCCTCACATGTCTCATTAAATATAGTTTTACCCCATTGTTATCTAAAATATTGTTATTGTGTGGAGAGTTTTCGAAAGTTTGTTCCCATTGTTGTGAATGTTTTTTTAGAGACGTGATACAGAATTATAAAGTTAAATTTTCAGTAATTGTTGTTTGTTACAAAATGATTTTGTTGGAATGTCATAACGTGTTTAAAATTCACGATATCACACAAACGTTCGAAAAATCACACCTATACGAACTGTTTTTAATTAAAATAGGTACTAATGATATTGACTCTCGATATCTTGAGTGAAACGTACGAATATTCTTTTTAGTAATGCTTTTTTAAAACATGACTTACATAATATCTTGGGCATTTATTTATTTTAAAATAATGTATTAAAATCGTGATGTAATAATATTGATAAATAAAGTTCATACAACATATTAGACGTTTTTTCTTTCGTGTCGTGTCAAATTTGTCGAATGAACTACTATTGGTCGTTAAATTTGTTTTTTTTATTGCTGACAGGTTAGCGCTTGATAAAGAGAGCCACAAGTATTGTGAGGATATTGGCCCGAGCTACAAATGATATAAGGTTATTGGTGCAGGCCACAAATTTAATAAGAATATGGGGCGGGCCACAAATGTAATAAGGATATGAGGCGGGCCACAAATGTTATTGGTGTGGGCCACAATTGTTATGAGTATATTGGTGTGGGCCACACATGTAAGGAGGATATTAATGCATGCCACGATTGTTATAAGCATAGTGGTGTGAGCCACACTTTGTCTAATAAACACAATTTTTTTAATTTTGAACCATAAATGTTACTTTTAGTTGTATGGTTATAATATATAGATGTAGATTGAGTAATTTTTCGTTATAGTAGTTCAGTAAAGAACCTGGGTATTCACTTGGATACCACACTATCCTGGTCTTTCCAACTCAAATAACTGAGTCTTTAAATGTTAGCATGGGATCAAGGAGTCGATTAAGCTCTTTTCCAATTCCCACAAAAATTATGTTAACTCAAACGTTACTCCTCTCACTTCTCGACTACGCCGACGCAAGCTATCTTGATCTAAACGAGGACCAACTAAATAAACTTGCGAGTCTAAATCTTGCAATAAGATTTATATTTGGATTAAGCAAATCTGAACACGTTTCCGAAATTCGATCTAAGCTCAAGTGGTTACCAATTCGACTTCTCGGAATCTATATATTCTTTCACTTCTATACTGTAGATTATTTGTCCCCACTGCACCATCTTATTGAAAATATAAAATTTTGAATTTCTGAGAGTGCATTATAACATAAGATCAATTTCACAATTGACGCGAAAATACCAACTCACCACACTAAGTTCGTTGGGAATTCTTTCAGGGCAATCCGCCTGTGGAATGCACCCCCAGTAAATATAAGATAAGCAAAATCACAAAAAAAAATTAAAAACAATGTCATAGAACATTACCTGTCCCAAGTCACACTGTAGGAGACGATAGTATTATAAATATGTTTTTATACTCAATGTGTTAGTTTGTATGTAAAAAGGTAAGTAGAAGCCCATTAACTTTCCACTGCTGGGCACAGTCCTCCTCACTCATACGGGAGAGGGTTTTTAGACCCATCGCGCTGCTCCACTGCGGATTGGCAGGCATAGTACACAACAAATGTACTCTCTATTCCATCACTCTCATATTCCGACGTGACCGCAATACGACACGACCAGAGAGAGAGAGATCAGGCGTAGGACCGACGGCTTAACGTGCTCTCTGAGGCACGGGAGCTCACCGCCAACTTCAGCAAATGTTTAGAAAATCTTAATAGAAAACTCAATATTTATTTTTGAATTGGCCCGACCCGGCCCTCGAACCCAGGACCTCATGTCTGTAGTCGAACACTAGACCAATGAGGCAACCAACCAATTAATGTATTGTATTATATATGTACACAGTTTATTATTAGTGTTTATGTTCTCTTCATGCAACATCCAGCTACTTTTGCACAATCTCCTTTTCTTTAAGGTTGTCTATAAGAAATCGCTGACAAGCGATAAGACCGCCTATTTGTACATTTGTTTGTATAAGCCTTTTGCAATCATAATTTATCATTGTGTTTTTAAGGTGTACAATAAAGAGTATTATAATTATGCTTGCGGGTTGCACTGTAGAGCTTTATACAAAGTTTAGAACTAAGTTATATATATCCAGCAAATAATTAAAATTTGATGACAACTGCCTTTCTTCTAAAAGGTATTTCCACGCCGTGTCTTCTGATTTGACGTCGCCGCCCTTGGTTGGTTATATCATTTTAAAAGGAAAGGTAAGTGATAGATTTTTAATGGCCTATTACAAACAGGTATACTAATACAGGATTTTTTGAGTTAAAACTCACTACCGAATCAATGTGAATAATGCGATGGCAGAAATTGGAAGTTATTTTAAACTTAAATTTAAACTGTCACTGGTCTACACTATCTCAGGAAATAAATAACTATAAATTGTTTTAGATATTTGCGTTTTTAATGCAAGCTTCAGTTATTCTTACGATAAGTATACTATTATTATAGCAGCGTTTACGCTTTTACTGCATACTGAGATTTACAAATGTTACATAACGGCTTAGAACATATAGTGTGCAAAGGCCGTCATACTGTAAATGAAGCAACCTCTTGAAAAATAATATTGGACTTGAAATTGATAATAAAAAACAAACATTGGGATTAGAAAAAACTATCAAAACATAAAAGAGAATATAAAAAAAACCTACAACGACTAACACATATAAAAATTGAAGGCAAGTCCTATACCATCTAACATTAACTTCTTAAACTCATTACGTTGAAGGAAACCTTCAAACCTTTTACGCGAGCTTTCCATAGACGGTGCTGTAGAATTTGTCGCAAAAAATTGTGTAAACATCCGTTTAAAATATATTTTTAGACAATAACAGTTGTAGGCTAGGAATTGAGCACACGCTAAGTTTTTGAAGTAATACTTTTTGTGGCACCGCAAAAATAAAGAGAAAAACCTGTGTTAGGCGAGGTGTAAGTATGTATAAGTATTTGTGGGGTCTTTACTCAGTCGCTTTTAACAAAAATTTCGACAAAATACTGGTATACAATTGTGTTATAAAATTCAATATAATACAATCCAAAAAAGTTTCACTATTTAAACATTCACAGTTTTTTGTTTTACTGATACACTTAAGGCTGAAAAGTTTTTATCTGTGATATCTATTGTCTATGGTAAGTAATAGACAAGCTACAACAAATCAAGATCTGAGTGAAATGAAATGAAAGTTCGCCTTCCGCCACATGTCCGCCATATCTACTACACTTTTATTCTAATAGTGACGTTCATATTATTTTTCTGTTAGATATTGGTGTTGTGTAGTTATTTGTTGTTTAATTTAATTAATTTTTAGTTTTATAATTACACGGTGAGTAAATTGTGCAAGGTGAATATTTTAATGTGAATTTGTTTAACCGCGACATGCTTTGCATTCTGTCAAAATGAAAAATATAGTTTTGCGACTATTTTATATATTTCTCGTGTAATTTCTCAAAATCCAATAAGATTATACTATTGTTCGCCCATCATTTGTATGTGGAGGCTCTGGAAAGATATACAAATAACTTATTTATTACAGAACCCGGGTAACCGAGCAAACGATGGAGTCGCCGAGGAAATTTAACGATTGTTATTTCTATTATTATTCTACATGCACTAAGGTACGTCTGTTTATATTAATTTAAGCTTTACAAAGCCAACACAATAATAGTTTTTACATAATAACCATCTCATATTGTATATGTAGGTATTGAAAGTTTTCGTCAATTGTGTAACAACTCATGAAAACAGTTTTCAAGTTACAATAATACAGTTTGCTATAGAATTTTTTCCCGTACATCTTAGTTCTACAATTTTTCATATTTTTGTAACAAATTATTTCAACTTCATGTTTTTTATTTAATATTTTTCATATGTTTATTTTTATGATTATTTTCAGGGAGATAACTGTATTTTTCGCCACGAGCCCTCTGCATTGGGTTGTGAAACAATGTGTACTGCTTGGCAGCAAGGCAAATGTATGGATAAATGTTGTAAACTCCGCCATATGGAGCTTAGGGTATGTGTGTTCATGTAACTTATTCCAATTACTTATACAATTTAGCATTAATTAGCAATGTCTCATTGATTCAAAGGGCAGCTAGTTTGGCTATTATATTTAATTATTTGTATTTTTAGTAGAAGTCTATTTTTCACACTTAACAAGTTATTGAAGTAAAGAGGTGATATGTTAAAAGAGTTGCTGACTTCTTTGGTCAATCAACATCTTAAAGGGATAGTAAATTAATTATATGCTTCATTATGATTATAGATTTTGAGACCCTTGGTTTAGTGTTGCAGTTTGGACTGATTCCAAATAAATTTTTGGTTACCCCAAATTCTCATCAATTGTATGATGCTGGGAAGCTGATAGTGCGCTGTTCTCCCATATTTCAGAGAGCATTTTAATCGTGTTGGTAGTAGTAGTTCATTGCATTATAAGTAATTTCATTGGACTATAAGTAAAAGGATGAAGAATGCACATATGATTGTGCATATTATTTTCAGTGGAAATGACTTAAGAATTTGTCTACTATGGCTAGCTGGGAGTATTATTGTGATATATATGTGTATCACAACTTTTGAAAACCTCCCTGGTGCAAAGGTGGAAGTACTTGCTTCACCAACAGAGGATCCTGGGTTCAATAGGATGTGTAAATTTAGGAAATTTCACTTCCTAACTTGTCTTGGTCTGGATTAGTGGGATACATTCCTTATGGCTAGTTACCACCAACTAGAAACTTAGTCTCTAGGATTAGAATTAAAGAAGATATAACACACATTTAGCCTCTATGCCATATGGCTTTTTTTGAATCAAATTTTAGTATTCGATACTTGGTGTTTGCAGAAAAATCGCAAGCAGATAGCTTGCTACTGGGAAAACCAGCCAGGAGGTTGCCGTAAGAAGCACTGTCCTTTTATGCATAAGAATCCTGATGCTCGCACTGATGGGATTGCACCAAGTCAGCCAGCACCAATAGTCAGTGTATGTACTTTCTATATATATAAAACAAAAGGTGTGTTAATTACACCATTTATAACTCTAAAATGTTGTTAGTTTATAAGTACATTAATTATATTAACTAACAATTTTAAGTTTATTTTTATTTATATTCTTTATTCATTAATAAGAGACAGATTATAGTGGTCTTATCTCTAAATAATGATTTGAGTTTAAAAAGGTGTAAGAAAAATTAGGATGACCAAAAGCATATCGATGTAGATATATTATACGTACCTACACACTATTACACATGTATAGAAATAGAAGTTATATTCAAATATATGTGGTCTAAATATTAATTATATTTTGGAGATTGTACTCCATGAATAGTTTTATTAATGACTGCAGCAATTATCCCTCTTGTATGTTACATGGTAGCATGTTCCACAGTTTTATTACTGGAGCAGTAAAGGAATGCTCATAGAACTTGGTTTTATGAAGCAATATTTTAAGACTTAGATATTTGGATGAATGCATAATTTTGAAGTGTGTTCAAGACACTGATGAAATAAGACAAAGCACATAAGCAAAAGTCATATGGGAAGACACTTGAAAAGAAGAAGATAAATATAAGTTGTTTACTACTAACAAATAGATGAGATAGATTTTAAGTTTTCAAATTGTATACTAACAAAATTCCCTTTAGTTGTCTCCTAATAAATATTTACTATTATTATAAAGGCATGTGATTGTTATAATTAGCATTACAAAATTTTCACATTTATTTTCTTGCAGGCCAATGCTCTTAACAACATGCCTGACTCGGTGGAGGGGACTGTTCCACTGAGTGCAGGAATACCAGTGGCAGCCATGCCTCAACCTGCCCCTACTGCAGCACCTGTACCATTGTTATGGCAGCAACAGAGACAGCAAGGTGATGATTTTTATTTATCTTCGAAAACTACTCGCCTATGGAATATGTTCCTTTTATCAAATTCAATGAGCTATCATACTAGTAACTATTCTAAACTGGGCTCAAAATTAAGATTTTATCAGTTTATGTCAATACTGTAGCCGCCCACCTTGGCTTTGCACAAATAGTTGTTTACATTTTTATTAAAATGTTTTTTTTTTCCCAACAAACTTACACTACCATTACAGGAATTCTAATTCGATAGGGTAGATATACTCTATCTAATATATAACATTCCTGTGTCACAATGTTCATTCCTATACTCAACTGAAATGGCATGACCGATTCTTACGAAATTTTTTATGCATATTCAGTAAGTCTGACAATCGGCTACTTTCAAACCTCTAAATGTTAAGGATGATCCACCCCAAAATTAGATTTTTTATTTTTTAATAGCCATAATAGTAATTATATGGCAAAACAATGTTTACTGGGTCAGCTAGTTTAAATATCAGATATAACAGAGGAATAACAGAGTTTCAAAAAATGTGGAACAGGAAACTTTAAAACCATGATTCGCCTCGGAAAAAGCGCCAGTGTGCAGTAATAGGAAAACCAGAATAGAGCGTTCAAACTTTATCTCCACTCATTGCAAGAATGTCCTACATGAGACATGCAGAATAACTTTTATTTTGGATTTTTGAAGTGATAACTACTTTAGCATCATAAAATGTAAAAGAGAAAGACACATAAATTAATAAGATTTTTAGAAAATTAAGTAAGAATCATTATACAGTGTTTGTTATGTTTGTGGTTGTCTTCTCTTCATTGTGCCCCCCTCCACTCATGTTCACCAATACATAGTGGGAGTTAACATTAAATAATTACTAAAACCCACAATTATCCCCTTGCTGATATTTTACATCCATATTTAACACATTTACCATGTGTCAATTGCACACAAAATTTAATTTTTTTGATTCTTTTTTAGTATCAATTTTTTTAAATTAAATGCCTCAAATACCTCATTATGTTTATTCTTTATGTGTAGTTTATTAAGTGAAATAGGTAAATCGATATATTATTGCAGAAGTTATAAATTTTTTATATAGACTTTTTTAATTTTTCAAATATCCAAATTATCCACGGGACTGTAGGAATATATAAGGATTATGACAGATAACTGTCAAACGTTTAAATATCTAGTTGCCGAACTGTAAGTTGTTAATATATTTGCAGTTGTCCTCGATTCGGCGATCCTCGGCGTTCTCCCCGGTACTAACGAGTTACTGCCACGGCGCGTGGTGGCTGCGCACGCGCACGCGCACGCACATACGCATGCGCACGCGCATGAGGCTCAGCCCGCGCCGTACGCGCCGCTGCCCGTTGATCCACTCGTTGTCAACTTCGAAGAAGGTATGCGGCTCTACTGAAATTATATGTACTAAGCCCCGCCCACACGATTTGATGGACGCTTCAACAATTGAATACATTATCTAATATGTTAATATAATTTACAAAAAAAACCTTCTCACACTATCTAATATATTAACCACCTCTACATATAAAAAGTGAAATATAAATTGTTTATTATTAAATGCATTTTTTTTCAATAATTACATGATTTAAAAAAAAGATGAAATTTAATCTCTTTATATGTAGAAATTAATTTTTTGTATAGTCCCTTTTATTTAACTTCTTATGATCTTACTTTTCTCTGGAACTTTTTGGACATATAAGTTATTTAGAAAAGTATTTGTTTCAAACCATTTAGAAAGAAAAACTTTTTAAGTTAATATCTTAAAAAAATATCATTTTACATATTCAGCATAATATGAAAAGGATTTCCTTGCAAGTAGCAATCATTAAAAGGATTTGTTTTTCAAGGTTATGAGTAACTTTTGATGAAAGATGAATTTTCTATGAAGACAGTCTCTAGTTCTAGGACTCGCAAGAATCTTTTTCAATTTAGTATTTAATTTCTTAATTTGAAAACAATTTATCAAAAAATCATTTCAAATTTAATTTATAAAAGTTGAGTAAAAAGTTCAATACAATGAGAATATAAATTTTTGTCATTCAGGACGAATATATCAGTTCTTAAGAAAAACATTTAATATTTTCAAAATTTAGTGTCAAAATATCAGGTATATAAATTTATGCAATTAATGTGTCACTTTCTCAATAACTTTTATGTCCAAAAGTTTTATATTAATATGTTACATCATTGTTTTTTAATTTAACCTTTTTCTGACCTTGAACATGGTTATGCATACAAAATCCATCCCATACAATTTATGTATATTAGTGATGTTTAATTTGACCTTATCGTTTTAAAGAATATCAATTGGTGCCTTTTAATTATTCATTAGTCAGTAATTAATTGTACCGTAAATAACAATTACTTCGGATCAATGTTGCATAACTATTTTCAATAATATATCAAATACATTGTTTGAAAAAGTATGAATAGTTTTATGAATGACAAATTTTAATGGATTTATTTCACTATATTTAATAAAATTGAGTTGATTTTGGTGTAAAAGTTGAAGCGTTTATATACATCAAGTCGTATGTCGAGGCTTGCGGTCTCCTTCACTGAGGACAATGTTTAAATTAAAAACCATAGTGAAAAGACTTTGTGACGGGTTTTAAACATCAGTGACACGTGAGACCGCGAAAATAAATACACTAGGGAGATTATAGTTGTCTATTGGAATACTTGCAAAGGATATTAGTTGGAAATAATTTTTAGCCGTTCCTTTAACACTCTCATTGCCAATCACGCGACGTCGTGTGACAATATTACTGTAAATCTGTTCCAGAAATAATTATTTTATTTTCCCAAAATCGATAGCTAATATATTATTTCATTAAATTTACTTATAGCCGAATACAGATTTTATATATCAACAGCTTTGATATATAATGCGTCAAATCAATTCTTTCTTTTATAAGGCTTTGGTTTCGTTAAGATATTTTTTTATTACTGCACAACCTATTGTACTATATCTTCCATAGATATTTAGAAGGTTTTATAAAACATTTAAATTAATACAGGCAGTATTAAAAAAAGATGCCTTTGTAAACATTTATGATTTAAGTAATTTTTAAAATTATCATTTATGTTAAAAGATCAATGAATTTTTGAAACCATTTCTTTGGTACGTTTATAAAATTATATCAGTAGATGATCGATGAATAGAAACAAAAAGTTCTTTTAACATGTAATATAAATTTGTTAACACTTATTGCTGACCTCGTGACGTCGCGTATCTTACGCATTTCATATAAATTCACTTTGCGATAAATATATGACAGTATAAAGACTTAGAAAGTGACTTATCACAACTCAATTTTTTGGAATACTTTTTGTTTAAATTATTAATCAACCGTAAACACAAAGATAAATTTTAAGAAATAAGGAATAAAAATGTAGCCTTTCTGAAATTATATATTTAATTTACAAATGAAAATGTTAAAAGATGCTATAATAGGAATAACAATTTATCTATGGACGACTCTAATCTCTCTACAGTGAGCGTGTTTAGTATTAAGACTTAAACATAATGTTAATTTTTTTTAACCGCTCACAACTAAAGTGTAACACGATTGCTTTAGATGATTGTTGTATTTTGGGCACTGAAATTCTGCCAATAGCGTTTTTAAAAAGGCAAAATTTTATATGTCAGATAATTGCCGGCAGAATTCGACTTTTTATTTAGCAAGTGCCAATGCGACTAACACAATAACATATATTATACCTATGTATAAACTGTTGTGGAGGTTGACTTAGGCTAAATGTACACTTGCTTCTTGATAAGGCAGCCTTTTTTCATATTATAATGTCATTAAAACTACACTTGCATTGAAGGTTCTTGTTATGTATAGGATAAAACGTGAACATATTTTTCTTCTATTGATAATGTTTAGGAAAAAATGTGACCTAAAAAAATGCTAATATTTGTTACTTTTTATCAGTCGTTCATTTTTCTGAGAAATAATTGAAAAAATGTGTGTATTAGTGTACACTAGTATTGAAATATGTTTTTAGGTTTCGTTAAGCAATGTAATAATTTCTCAGATGAATGAGCAAGGGGATAAATAACTTGCAATGACTTTTAGGATATTATGCGAGTTAGAAAAATACTAAAATTTCTTACTTTTCAACAGGCAGTTCTTAATTTTTCTGAGAAATGCTTAAAAACACCTATTACTAACAGTGTAGTCTATTATTGAGATATGTTTTTAAGTATTGCTGAATAATGCAGTAATTTCTCAGAAATATAGGAGTTTTAATGAGTTGTAGGATATTAAATAAGATGTATTTATTTTTTAAAGACTATATTATATGAAACAGTAGTTATTTTATTATGTTATATCTTTTACCAGCAATTAAAACGAGGTAATGTCGTGGCATATTGTCAATGTATTAAGAACAGAAATCATTCATTACATATGATTCAATATTTTAAATGAGCTTTCCTTGACATACTAAACAAAATAAAAAAATACATAAGGTCTTCAATTGGCATTATTTTATGATTTAGGTGGAGTAATTTTTTTATAAGCAAGTGTAGATTTAGCATTAGAAATAATATTTATTTTTACTCATTAAGAATGTTCTATATTTGTTTTGATTTTTTAGCAGACTGGAGATGTTAGAGGGTTAACTGTTGATTGTCTAACATTCACTGTATTAATAAAACATTCGATTGTCATGGCTTAAAACATAGTAAGTGCACTGTTATTCGTTTAAATTTGTGAGAACTGTCATTATAAAGTAGCACATGAATAGTGCTTCAATTATATATAAAATACTTTCATACATTACATAAATTAAATTATCTACCTAAATAGTATATAAGTAATGAAATCATATGTTGATATTCTATTATATCTACAATTACATTAATAGATTGAATTGACTAGATGAAAACAAATCCTTATATAACTTATTAAGTGCAGCTAAAATATCCACTATTAAATTCGCTCCTTAATGTGGTTTTCTATAAATAGTCTTTGTGTATCATTATGATGTATGTAAAAGGTTATATTTTATAACTACTCGTAAATACTTCCTGTGATATTATCGTATTATATTATAGATGACAGGATTAATAACATAATACAAATAAAACCAAACGTTGCTTGCCTTGTTATAAAGTAAAATAGGCATCAAAATAGCAAATTTTCAAATTAATAATAACGAATAAGGTTATTTGTTATTGTTATATTGAATTGTTTTGAAATTGTATATTAAATAAGGATGTGACAAAAAAATTATTAAACTTGCTATGTTTATGTAAACATAGCATAAAAAAGTGCTACAATATCGATAATATGCTGACCTCTAAACTAGAAAATCCCTTCCCTAGGGCTTAGTGCCTTCCCTCAAAATGTATCGAAGTAATATGGCACTTGCTGTAATTTAATTAATATCGATTATATGCTGACCTCTAAACAAGAAAATAAAACTGGAAAACACCTCCCTTAGAGGGTCAACGCCATCCCAAATACATATCGAAATAATATGGCACTTAATGTGTTTTAATGTTGGGTATAAGAGTTAATGGAACATTTCCGGTCTGCAACTGGGGGGCCCTGATGGCTATAATAGAGAGTTTTAGCTAGTGTTTTTTTAGTTCATTAATTAGTTAATGTCGTATCCAGTTTTTACAACTGGATTCAGTTGGAGGTAACACTGTTCGTAGTACCTAAAATTCTGTAATGGAGAGTAGATAGACTACTAGGCAGATGATATAACGATTGTTCACTTCGTTCATGCCCTCAAATAAAACCAGAGGTTAATTTTATAAGTATTGAAAAGTGTTTGTACATTTTTGTTTGATAATGTTATTTGAACTTCGTATTTTTAAGGTAGACACTGCCTTCGCGCCACATATTGGCTGAATTCATATTTCTTTTATGTAGAGCAGATGTTTTTATGTTGCCGGAAGCTTAGGCAGCTTTTTGTTTGTTTTTTTTCTTATTAAAATTTTGAAGGATTTATTCCATCCTTACACTATTAACAGTTAACGTAGAGTAGGGTCTAAAAATTTTGCTCTCTCCCGACTCCCAGTATACGAAATGCGAAGTCGGTATTTTTGTATGTGCAATAAAGTTTAGTGTACTTTTCTTTCATATCTTAGCTAACTAGAGTTCATATCTTTAGCTCCTGTTTTTTAGATTTAATAAAATCCGTTTCTGTTTTACACTAAACTTACATTAAAAGAATTGATATCGACTTGCGTCAAGGTTTAGTGTAAAACAGATTTGGTTAGTATATTAACTAAATTATATAACGTTTTGCTATTTCGGATTCGGCTAAGTCGCGTTCAGATTGACGTGAGATCTGCTTTGTATCTTTATGGTATATATAGCAATAAAAACTAATCAGTCTGTACGTAGGCATAGCATGCAGTCAAATATGAATTCGTAAATAAAGTCGCACATCATAACAGCATATTTAAAGCGAGCTTAAAGCAAGTATGCAGCTAATATCTTATATGTTTCATATACACTTAAATTTGAACATATAGAATACTAAAGATTTTTTATGAAGTTAGTTAAAACTGTATGTATGTTTCCTATGTTACTTAAACAAACCCTATGTTTAATTTAAAAGTCCTTCGCCATTACGATTGATATGTATACAGGGTTAATTTTAAAAGACTACAACCCTATTTTATATAAACAGGGTTACCATTAAAAGAGAATAACCTTGTATATATCTACAGAGTTATGTTTAAAACGGTAAACTGGTTGCGCTACATAATTACAGCTCGCTTTCTTTATGCTGCTCGGGTGTGTGACGTAACTAATTAAACTTTTTTAATAGATGTTGATATAATCCCTCTTTGATAGTAAAGTACATATAGGTTAAAATATGTGAAAATACAAATAAAAATATATATACACGAATATTAACTCATTATTGTAAGTGAAGAATAAAAAAAAAACAAAAAAAAAATAATCAGCTTTATGCCTTTAAAATTGTTTGTATTGTATGTTAGCGTTAGGAAGATTTCGGAGGGATCGCAGTACGTATACACTGATCCCCTTTCGTATTACATCTCGCACCGTGATTAGATAGTTATGAGAAAATTTAAAAAAAAAACGTGTTTAGACTTAATTTTCGAAGGTACTTCACCACGAAATTGATTTTAACACGAATTCGCTTAATCCACAAACCTTTTTATACTGCGATATTTTAATTCGCTGGGTATTAATCTTATTTTATTACTTCGTCTTGAGGGTATTTTGTTATATACTTTTATTCTTCCATTGAATAATTGTCAAGCGTACAAGTGAACTATTGGCTGTGTCCAGTATTAACAGAGATTTAGGGTTTGAATTCGAACGGGGAATGTTTGTGATGGTTTCTCGAGCGTATAAGTCTAAAATGCGTGGTATAAAGGTTATTTGAAGGTCAATTACTTCTTACCAGGTAAAGCTCAAACCCGTATATGATAAAAACAATTGGTTGTCTGTGAAGTCATTTTACGGTACATAATTTTAGGTGATAACGAAATTAGAAGAAATTCATGAAAAATTATCACTTCAAGCTCAGGCTGATCGCGCCTCCCTGTCTCTTATTCGGCGCAGGCGACACGTGCCAATGAGTCATGCATTTTTGCGCGCGAAGCCGGTTTTCATAAATTTATAATGTCTTGTCTCTTTGTCATGTCAAAAACTGCATAATTTTACTAAAATACTCATTTGAGATTCTTTACGCGAATAATATTAAAATATAAAATAAACTTTGACAATTATAAATAAATAAAAAAACACTCATAAAATATCTATGTCATTGTTTTGATGAAATTTTGCATAAGGTTAAGAAGTTATTATTTCACTCAAATTTTTTGTTTGTCTTGGGAGATCTAAAGTAAATTTTTAAATTTAAAATGTAAGAAGCGAAATTGGAAGGCCATTTAAACATTAACGATTTCCTTTCGCAAAAAGTGCTAACCATTAAAAATTTTGTGGTGAAGTAGTTTCTTTAAAAATATATCGCTTAAGATAACAATTTAGGGGATTTTTAAAATTAAATATATTATTAAATTATAAAGCAAGTGATAGCTTAGCGGTTCATGAGAATATCTGATAATGCTTCCGACTACCAATGTAAAATTTAGCCACTTTGGTAAGTGTAGCGTCTAGACGATTATATATACCTTCTGAGAATTTTTTTTATATTTTTGCACTGTGCAAAGTTCCTATAACAAAAAAAAATACTGCAATAAACATGGAACAGATAGAGAAAGTTGTTTTTTTAGGGTCCACGGTATGCCTAGTCATTATGTTATTTATGTACGGAACTAAATATCAATATTAAATGAACTATTCGGTGGCGGTTAGATTTAGAAAAGTGTGAATTTTAATAATTTATAATAGTGAAGACTAAAGGAATTTCATATTGCACTCAGGAACCGAGATTGTATATAAATTAAATGGGATACATTACATCAAAAACACGCTTATAACGACTTTCTTTAGATTGCGATGCGATTTTTAGTTGTTTGTGAACGTTTTAGGTTGTGGTGTTAATAATGTCTTGAGATTAAAGAGTGTCGAAAAATTGTTAGGCGAACCTATTGTGGTTTTGAGTTTAAAGGGCTATTCCTGTTTATTTCTAAAATTATTCTATTCTTTTTAAGCCCCGAAAAAGGTCTCGTTACAATTTTAAGTGGTGCTATTTTATATGCTCTCACTCCTACTTTACAGTTAATTTTCACAGATTTCGTTTCCTTTTCTATCGATATTATGCAATACTATTTCTATTTTTTACTTCCAAGCTTTCTGTTGAAACAGGCCTTGCTCTTGTCAGCAATAAGACGACGAAGTGTTAAGTTCTTAATAAATAGACGTAAAAAACATGACTACCCCACTGCGTGGGGAGTGGGTGGTCATGTTTTTTCATCGACATACGCTATGAACAATAGATTTATACACTTTTTTGATTATCACAGACAAGTAATCTTAATAAGCGTGTTTTTTTTACGATGTATTGATTTTATTGTAATTTTTTGTAGTACAAAAGTTTCGTCGCTTTCTTTTAGAACGGATCTATTAAAATTATTGGTTTCGCTGGTACCTGTTAAGAGTTTTATGTATATTACAGGATTTTTTATTAGGTTAATTTGTCATTTATTTAGAAAAAAAAAATATTTACGCAAAAAGATTTTTTAAGTTCGCATGAAGTATGTTTATATTACGTTTTAATGGACTTGAGTACCTATTTTTGTCCATGTATTCTTAATTATACTACGGTTTCTTATAATTGTTATGCAGCTTTTGTTCATTTATATTTCCAAGCGAGGGTTTTTGGAAATGAGACTAATTCAATATAGTTTTCTTCTGCGAATTTGGACATACTATGTATATGTCAAAATAACTGCTCACTGCATCATATTGTCGTAATGATTTAAATATAAATTACTCTAAGTATGGTAAAAAAAAAACACATGTAGGCTTAGTAACATAATAATTAATAGAAATAATTAAAACTATACTCCAAATTCCAGAAGAAAATTATTGAGTAATAGCTAAATAAGTGTACACCTAATTGTTTTCATTAATACGATAGGTGTTTGTTAAAACCACAGATGACTTAAGCTTTATAGACTTGCTATATCGAAGCCTTGTTGTATGGGGGGCATACGTTAAATATTATTCAAAATTTTCGACTTTCTAAGAACAGTTTTAGAGTAATAACAATAAATACAAAAACGTAAGTTGCAAACTAGTCTGTAGTTATACAAGTAGGCAGTAAATTTGTGATTCGCAGTTCGTATTGAACGGTATTCAAGAAAACTCATGTTTACAGTATTATCTCGGAGTGTAACATCACCGTCGGGGAAAAATCATAGTTAAAAGCTGCAGTTCTAAACTTGGCTTAGTTATTGCCTAATTAAGACTAATGAACAATTTTTATATTTACAATCAGTGATAAATATTTCATTTATAAAAGTTTCGACATCTTTAAATAGTGTGGTACATCGTTTTGATGGTTCTTAGACCAATTTTTTATTATTCTGCACAACTGTGACTGAAATTTCAAGTCTATAAAGATTAAGTTGTCCATGGTTTAAAAGATAATTGAATTGTTGAAGGAAATAAAGTATGGGGACATTATTAAACCCCATGTAGGATATATCAAAAAAGCTCCACATTATCTATTTAATTTTTTGATATTAACTCGGAGCAGTTTTGATATGTCCAGATTATATTTTGTTAAGTCCATTTTTATTATAAAAGGAGTGCCGTATCGTAGCTATTATTATAGATTTATGCAAGTTTAGCAAATCACTTCTATGAAACGACAAGTCTCAAATGAAAAATCTCATAAGCCCTAATTTTGAGTTGTTTTAACGATTTCATGGTCTCAATTTTTACATAGTGTTCGTCCTACAAATTCATGTAATCTTGTATCTCTGTTATGACAAGGATCAATATAAACTTCGTGTATTAAGCTAGAACTATCTCAAATTCTGGGCTTGAAGTAATTTTCTATTACATGACTAATACGCTCTCGCATTAGGGCCTACTATTTAAATATAGTTAAATTATGCATAATTAACTGGAATATTACTAAACTCACAACGCTAATGCGATTGGGCAACAACTTTTCTACGACATTGATGTTTTGTCGTCCTTAGAAAGAAATATTATTTAAATAGAGATTTTTTATTTTCTGAAAACGATCGTTTCAATATTTGTGCCAGAGCTGAATTCTTCTTTGTTGAACGGGGTTGTTGTTATGTTAATCTTAGTTTTATGATTTATAAGAGTTTCATAAATACGTTTAATAGTAGTACTGAGTGTGTTTACGGCCGTTCATTTAAGCTAATAATAACTCAATCCGATATAGTGGCCGGTATTGGAAGAGGATGTAGTTTGGCTTTGTTTTTTAATCAAATTGTGTTAATTTATCAACGAGCAAATAAATACGTTTCATAATATGATTTTTGTAATTATTTTTGACCGTCCACCCCGGGACCCTTTCAGATCTGACTAACAAGAACACACCGCTTGCTATCGTGGTCGTATCAAAACTAATTACGAAAATCATGCGCGTGATAGAGACAGAGTTAATAAGCGGTTGGTGTGTTCTTGCAGAGTCGGATAATGAAAGCGCCCCTTCTTCGACGCCCACCAAAATCGTATCGCCCGATGACGCCCAAAAAATTGCAAGAACGAAGTCTCAAGAACTCCTACTCTTAGAAAAGATACAAGCTGAAGCAGCCGCTTTTTATAGCTACGATAGTATTGCAACAGCAGAACCAGTTAAGGAACGGAAAATTGTCCGAACTAACCTGACTTCTAAATACGACAGGTTGACCCTTGATGAGATATCAGGAAAAAAACAACAATCTGACGAGAGAAGAAACTCGTTGGATTTCAAAGTATTATCCTTAGATGAAATTAGGGCGAGGAAGAAAATTTCTGAGACAGTGATACACACAACACCCATAACACTTAATTTGAACAGAAAGCGAAAGTTATCAACACATGAAACGTTAACGACGTCGGGAAATAAAATTATTAAGGTCGTCAGGAGCAATTCTATAGTGTATAAAAAACTTGATCAGAATGCGCCCGCGCAACCAAGTCAAGCTAAAATTGAACAAAAGAAAACAGAAGATGTGAATACTAGAAAACGAACTCTATCCGAACTAAGTGATATATATGATGTTCAGGAAGACGAATTAGTAGACAACTGTTATGAATTTAAAAGAATTAAGATCGCTGAACAAATACCTAAGCCAAGGCTAGTTAGGAATAGAAGTGCCACTAAATCAGTTAGCGAAAGTAAAGACGAAATGGAATTTTGCAGTAAAAACGACAATGACTCTGACACTGAAGTTCAATTTGTTAGTATGGAAATTCGCGAACTTACTACAGATACCAAAACCACTGATGAAGAAATAATAGATGTAGATTCTACTAAATTAGACGATCCTATAGATATTGTAGATTTGTGCGAGGAAAAAGAGGACAGTGAAATTACAATATCGGATATAAATTTAGTTAAAAATGTTCCAGACGTAGTTGCTAGTTGTCAAAGAAATATTAACAATAGTGAAAGTGCGGACAATGATGTGATAAATGATATTGACGCGTATTTAAATGAGGAGTTATGATCCGAATTGTACTTTACTTTAAAAGTGCCTTCATGCTTCAAGGTGTGATTTGAAACATTCGTAAATTTTACCGGATTTGGAATAAGTGTGGCGAGAGTACAAAAAAAATATGGGACATTTAAGCATTGGATAGACAAAGACAAGATTGTTTTGTTTATTTTATTACCAGGATTTTAGGCATATACATGTGTGCTCAAAAGATTAAGTATTTTTTTACTTTTACTGTGTATGTGTACACAGTTTTTTATATATGTCGTTATATGAGATATGCTCAAAAGATAACTGTGACGTTATTATTTACTATATTACTGCGAATGTGTTACACATTTCATATATTAACCGATTTTATTGTACCATGCAGTATATATTCTCATACTCGCTAAAAAGTTATGGGTATTTAAAAAAAAAGTTCAAATCTTAACGAATTCTTGCATATTCTGATATGTTTAAAGGATAAACTTATTTATTATTTTCTTTATTGTATTCTGTGTATTTGTTACACATTCAAATTACATTAAAGAATTGATATTAACCGCCTTTGACGAAGCATCGAAGTTATGCTCTTACACACATTATTGTGGGTAGTTTAAAAATGTTACGTAACAATTTACTATATTGGATATTCCTACTTTATTAAAATAGTTTTATTTGTGCATTTCTGTGACCATACCTTTATTTTTAAATATCGACATTAACTGTACAATAATATGTGAAATTGATTTTTACCCGAGAAAAACTTGTGGGTAGTTTTAAAATGTTGTAATTTCTTGCATATTTCGATATGTTAAAAAATAACTGATATAAATTATTTTATCTTTATTTCTGGTATACATATTTATACATTTAATTTCTTTAAGTGTAGTGTTAATGATCGCCTTTATTGTTGTAACATCTAAAAAATGCTCTTATGCGATAAAGTTGTGGGTAGTTTAAAAATGTACAAAATGTGCCTTGCCTGTGTTCTACTAATTAAATTCGTTTTGATGTATTTCTTTTAAATAATTACTAGAGAAAAGTGATTTTCTTTTAATAGCAGACTAGGTTATCAAAATAAAAAGATATAGTCCAGTCGAGTTAGTTTAAAAAAAGGGGTTGACATTAGAATAATTGAAACTAGCAATTTCACCCTGACGCGTTGTCGGTCATCTTGCATTTAAGAGTGATTTTTTAATTTATTTAATAACTCGCTTATTTTCAACTTTACACGTAAAATGTTAAGTAAAAATGATAATGGCCAAAGTTGTTCAGAATTGAATTTTCTAAAATTTATTCCGTGCCCCTTTTTACTCAAAATCGATAAATTTCGATGTTTTTGAACCAAATTTTCAAATATTTTTAAGACTTTCATGAATAATAAATAAATCCCAATTCGACTGGACTAGTAGACTTAATAAATTTATATAGTGACTAAAATGACGCGAATTATATATAAATATATGATATAAGTACTGTATATGTAGTTTTATAGGCGATTTACTCGTGTCGTTTCCGATTTCGTGAAAATATGGGGAAATCTGTTTATAACCTGAAAGAAATGTCGGAAACCTTTTCTTAAAAAAGGGCCACAAATGTTATGTGGATATTTAGGCGACCCACTTGTATTATGAGATTATTTTGGCGGGCCATAAGTGTTATGATAATATTTTGGGGGGCCATAAGTGTTATGATAATATTTCTGGTGGGTCACAAATATTATAAAAATAATATGGCGGGCCACATCAAAAAACTACTATTTTTTTTTTAAATAAAATTAATTGTTACGTTTTTAACCATGATTATGGTTTCTCTCATTAGTATGCCTGATTTCTGACCTTTGATCTTAACAATTCTATAAGAAAATAATTATCATAATTTGTTCAGGCCTTTATGAGGAGTTCAGTGACATAAGATAAAAGTAGGATTATATAATATAAAGACAACGTAACTCTAACAAAATCACTTAGTAACGTGGGATTTTCAACCTGAAACATTCTTGTTTAGATTGCAGTTTTGAACATACAAAAATTTCATCAAAATTGCTCCATCGAAATATATTACCGACATCACAATAGTTATTTTTTAGTTCTTCTGTATTTATTATTACGCCACAATTTAAGCATGTGAATATTTTAATGTGTATATACTGTGTATTCTATACTTATGATAAATTTTGTGATATAACCGTTGAAAATGCTTTAATTATATTAATTTCCTCAAAGTATGTGGTTTCTTTTACTTTATTGAAGTTTCATAAAAAATTCATACAAGTTCGTCGGTTTAGTACTCTTGGTCTGGATTTGGTCATTCGCCTTGGTCTTCCCCTTCCAACTTTCGCATTCACTCTTGACTCGCAAATCATTTTTGTCAGTCTCCTTTCATTGATTCTCTCTACGTGCCCAAACCATCTAAGCATGCCTTTCTTAATTTTAGTCACTACATCTTTATACCACAAAGTTCTCTTATCACACTATTTCATACTATGTCACTCAGTTTTAATCCACTCATACTTCTCAACGCTCCCATCTCTACCGCATTTATGTTACTCATGTGATTCTTCTGCCATATCGATACATAAGTATTGGCACCAACACTCCTGCATGCACAGCCAGTATGGCCCTTTGAGACACCGTCTGACTATTCATAAAGGCGTGCAGAGCACCATTTACCATATTCCCTGCATTCACTCTCCTTTCAATATCACTTTCACATGTTCTATCGTTTGTACATTTAGATCCCAAGTACACAAATTCTTTCACCTCTTCCACTTGCTCCCTATCTATCAAAATATTACCATTCATCATATAGATTCATCTCTTTCAAAAAGCATAATTTTCGTTTTGTTTACATTGACTTTCATTTCTTTCCTTTTCAAAGCTTCATTCATACCTGTGGCTCATTAGCATATGTTGCAAGTATTACTCGATCATCGGCGTAGAGTAGATATTTGATGAGTAATTCATTCATTCTTAACCCACACATACTATCTTTTAAATCTGTCAAACAGGTATCCATGAACCTATTCTTGGTTACCTGTTTGAACAGCCATGGTGACGCAACACATCCCTGTCGAACACTTTCGGCTGGCAACCACTCCGTGTACAAACTTTAATTGCAATTTTTTTAGCAAGAGTTTTGCGGTTAACAATTTTTTTTTATTTTTTTTATTTATCTTTATTAAAAGGCACTTGTCCCAGTTTACAGTTTAGTAACATAAAGCAAAACTTAAATTAAAATAATAATATTAATAAATAAATTTTAAATCAGAATACGATCAAAATTAAATCTAATAATAATAAAAATAGTACATAAATCTAACGGTATAATATAAGGCTTCCTCGTAATTTTCATATTTGTACAAAGTTTTAATATGTTATTTACTTTTTTATTTTTGTCATGATGAACTGCAAGCCAATACTTAAGAATGGAATTCCTCGGGCACTCCCAACATATCTTGAGGATAGTATTCTGAGAGTCACGATCGCGACTCCAAAATGATGCGATTCGAGATCTTATAATCGCGAAGTAGTCCGAAACTGGCGTTCCTTTTTTAGAAAATAGGTATTTTCTCCAGACTTTTACTCGCTCGGAATATCATGAATTTTGTTTTTTCTACATTATATTTGAGACCGTGATCACGTGCAAACTCTTCACATATATCAGGCATCTGCCTAAGGCCTCTGATTGAGGGACTTAGAAGCACCATGTCGTCAGCATAGCTGATATTATTTACGCAAGTACTACCAATATGACAGCCTAGCTTGGCACTTCTAAGTTGTTCAATCAGATCATTTACATAAATGTTGAAAAGGTCCGGAGTAGTAAGTCCGCCTTGACGAACGCCACATTCTAATCTAAAGTCATTAGAGGCGACGTCGCCCCATTTAACAAAATTAGTTTAGTATTTGTACCAGTATTTCAACAATTCTACAGTTTTATTTGGTACATTTGACTTAATGAGCTTCTGTCAAAGTAAATCGTAATTCACCAAATCAAAAGCTCTACTCAGATCTAAGAAACAAGCATTAACTGAGGTATGTCTACTTGTATAATAGTCGATTGTAGATTTGACACTAAAAATTGCAGAATCTGTTGAGAGTCCGGGCCGAAAACCGAACTGCGCATCATCAATCTTTATA